>CM076578.1:1258246424-1258480645 GCA_034641835.2 Pinus albicaulis | reverse complement strand
GACCCTTAGGAGCAGTTGAGTCAGTCACAGGGATCAAGTGGGTAGGGATCAAGAGGTACATTGATTACAGTGTTAGGTCCATCAGTGAGCAGTGGCTTGCAGAGTCAGATGGGTGGTGCTTTGGGTAGCATGCAGAGCAGTCCGCATAGAAGTTCACATGGTAGCCCATTGATAGACATTTCACACGGTACTTCAGCATATACAGGCACAGGTTCAGGTAGGAGGTTGGTTGGTAGGACTTCAGGAGTTTAGGCTTCTGAGGAGGATGAGAATTCTTTCACTCTGGTGGGAGAAGTGTGCTCAGGGAAGAGGAAGCCCAAGTGGCTTCAAGACACCTTGAGAGAGGCCACATATGTTGCTAGGCTGAAGATACAAGTTAGAGAGAGCAAACAACCTGAGCGGTTCTGTAGCTATATGGCATTGGTTTCCAACATCGTTGACTCCAAGCCTTCTAGCTATGAGGAGGAAGCTAGCCAACAGGTCTGAAGAGAGGCCATGCAGGAAGAGTATTATTCTATCATGAAGAACGATGTCTGGGAGGTGGTGCTGAGGCATGAAGGGAAAGAAATGGTTACTTCCATATGGCTTTACAAGATAAAGCATGATGCAGATGACAACATTGAGAAGTTCAAGGCTAGATTTGTGGCTAGAGGGTTCTCCCAAGTAGAGGGAGTTGACTATGAGGAGACCTTCACTCTCGTGGCTCGATATACTTCCATTCGCTCCATTATATCGATAGTAGCAAATATGGGTTGGAAGATCCACCAGATGGATGTGAAGACCGCATTTCTCAATGGCTTCATATAGGAGGAGGTGTACATTGAGCAGCCACAGGGCTTTGAGGTGCATGGGAAGGAGTCCCATGTATGCAGACTAAAGAAGGCACTTTATGTCCTGAAGCAAGCTCCTAAAGTCTGGTACTCCAGAATTGATACGTACTTGAAGGATATGGGTTTCACAAAGAGTGATGCAGATCCGAACCTATACTTTATTGTGGTAGGTGAGGAGCCTCTCATTCTGGTGTTGTATGTGGATGACTTGGTCATTACGGGTGCAGACAGACTCATAAAGGGCTGCAAGAGAAATATTTCTTTGGAGTTCGAGATGAAGGACATTGGCTTGATGCATTAATTTTTGGGATTGGAGGTGTGGCAAGAGGAGGGGCATTTCTTCCTATGATAGGGGAAGTATATTGTGGACATTCTTAGAATATTTCACATGGAGGATTGCAAACCCATGTCGACACCTATGATCACTAACTCGAAGAAGCTTCACGCTTCTGATTCCGAGTTGGTGGATCCTACTTTGTATAGAAAAATGATTGGTTCCTTGATGTATTTAGTCAACACTCGACCAGATATATGTTTTGCAGTCAACATGATGAGCCAGTTCATGTGTGAGCCAAGGAGAGTGCACTAGGTTGCTGCGAAACAAATACTGCGTTACTTGCAGGGGAAAGTGGATTATGGTCTGGATTATAGACAGGGAGATGGAGTGAGACTGGTAGGGTACACTGATTCTGATTGGGTAGGTTGTGATTTTGATCGGAAGAGCACTTTAGGGTGTTGATAGCCAGTTACATTGAGTTTAGAAAAATCAGAGTACATGGTAGCCAATTTTGCTAGTTGTGAGGCCATATGGCTTCGCAAGATGTTGTTTGGTTTATTTGGTCAAGCGTTGAGACCTTCAATGATTTACTGTGATAATCAAAGTTGCGTTAAACTCACTGGGAATCCAGTATTTCATGATAGGTCAAAGCATATCGAGATCAAATATAATTTCATCAGAGACTATGTTCAGAAGGGAGCTATGAAGCTTGAGTATATTCCCACATATGAGCAGGTAGAGAACATATTCACCAAAGCCTTACCATGGGGCAAGCATGTCTACTTCAGAGACAAGATGGGGGTGGTGAGGAACACTTTCCTCAGTAAGAGGGAGTGTTAAAATTTGAGTACCAAAGGACAAGTGGTTCCCTAAGGCTTTGATATTTTGCCTAGGGAAAAGTGTCCAAATGTATTTATCTTTTTCTCCTAAAGTGAATTTATAAGTGGTAAAGTCAAACCTAATTTAAAAGTGACTTTATAAGTGATAAAGTTACTAAGTCTAATTTTAAAGTGACTTTATTAAAGTTAATGTGAAATTAGAAAGTGAAAAAGTGACTATGGAAATAAAAGGCTAATTGGGTCTTTATTAAAGAGGGGTGAATTAAAAAATAGAAAGTGAGAATTAAATGCACAATTAATCTCAGCCCTAGATCTAAAGCTATCTTAGCCATTGGATTTATGGATTCCCAAAAAGTCACTTAGGGTTAGGTTAAAGGAGGAAAATAAGAGAAAAGGTCATTCAATATTTCATAAGCAGATTGAGAGAGGAGGAGAAGAGAGCAAGAAAAATTTATGAGTAGAGAAGTTGAAGGAGTGTAGAACCTTGGCACACATACTAAGGCAACATTCAAAAAATTCGTACAGCAAGGTTGGCACACAGTTCAAGGCAGTTTTGGGCATGGCTTTCAAGGTAGTTTCCATACATCATCTTTGGCATGCATTCCTAGGTAGCCATACAACATTCTGGCACATATTTCAAGGTAAATTTTATGTTATTTTTGTGGCACATTTTTCGAGGCAAATCGTACAATTTGCTGTTGTCCTTGTGCACGAAAATTGAGGCATAATCCATACAACATTTATTGTTGTCCCTCTACATGCAAATCGAGGAGGTTGTACATCAAAATTTATTGTTGTTCTACATGCAAATCGAGGAGGCAGTACAACAACATTTACTGATGTGTTTCTGGGCACAAAATTCAAGGAGTCCATACAACATTTATTGTTGTTCCTGTTTCACTGTTTGCACAATTTTCGAGGTGGTAGTTAAGCATGGAAAACGAGATAAGTTGTATTTGTTTGGTTGCTATAATTTTTTGTGTATTTAAGTTTCATTGTAAAAGAAAATTATCAGAAATAAAGAAGATTTATCAAACTGGTTTTCTCCAAGAGTTGTAGGGGATTTTTCCAGGGTCATATTGACCAAAAATCAGCATGTCATTTTTTGTGTGTGGCTGAAATATTTTCTGTGTTTTATTTCTACAATTTCTAGCACTGTGAAATTTCCAGAATTTGTATTTTCAGAAATATTTATCATTTTCAAAATTTTGAATGCATGTTTATGGGAATGGGAATTTAACTATATGGGAGTGATAAGGAGAAACCGATAACTGAGGCTGGGTATAAAATTTCTACATTATTTTCATAAATAAAATTCCAATTAATACCATTTTTCCTTTCCAAATCCTTTTCCATTGCTTTTGTCAATTTCCTTAGCCATATTAAACCAAATGAACACCCACAATAGGATTTTTTCCCAGCATTCAACTTGGAATATGTGTCCCATGACCTTGGTTATTATTTTTCCTTTATTAACTTTGTTACATGGAATTTTGACAAGGGATGTTACAGAACCCTCCCCCTTGGGGGAATATCGTCCTCGGTGTTTAATGACACCTACAACCAACAAAATCATTGAAAAACCAAGACATACTGCTTATGGAGATTTATAACACAACCCATTGCAGTATTTGCAATAACAACCACATATACTTATACACATTTGCTTCAACTAGCAAATAACCATAATGTCTATGGAGCTTTATAAATCCAACTCGATGCAATATTTATAATAATATACACATTTTATAAACCAACAAATAAAAGGATACAATGACTACATCCACAACAATGGAATCTGAGGCTCACACCTCCACCCTTAAAAGTAGTACCAAGATTCACCGCCTTCCGAGGAATTCTAGAATCCACTGCCAATGTCAAAGTCTGCATCCAATGTCCAGCGCTGCAATCTCACACCACTTGACCTCTTAGTGAACAGTTACCGACTCAATTTTCTAGGGCACACTCCTATTGTGCATTTGATCGCATATGGAAAAGCTAATGACCAAAATCAATTTATTCCCTAGCCTTCCCTTCTCTACTACATAATCCCTCGGGAAATCCATCCACTCCCTTCTGTGTAGTCACTCGCCTTCCAAGTTCCCCAATATCCCCTTTTGTAGGCAATCCATCCCTTATTAGATATCTATTTTTTGGGATTCAACTGTGTTAAGTAAGTCATTCATCTATGACCATTTCCATGAGAGGTAGTCACAATTGAATAATTTCTCATGATTTTTGAATATTCCACTTAACACCCATTGCATCGGGTGATGATCATAGGGGTGAAGAAGTGGGATTGAAACTAGTGAAATGAATAACATAACGTCAATCAGCACTTCTGGGGCTTGCACTCGGTAACCAGGACTTCCTATTAGGTCACCCATCCCAGATTGCCTCTGGCTCAAGCACGCTTAATTGTGGAGTTTTCCCCACAATCAAGCCCACTTAGCTTTCTACCCAATTTGCAAAACCTTAACAAGTATTGTTCCTCATGAGCCATTCAAAGATAGCTCCCTTCACTCTTTGTATTTAAGGCAAGGATTCCTCATATCGGAAGGTCAAACAATGAAGGAATATACTTGCCTCAAAACCATCATACTAGTCATAAAATGCTTATGGAAATCAATGGAAATTATTGGGTACTAGTATCCCATAATGGCCATGCTCCTGAAGTGATTTACCAACATATTGCTGCATGCTCCAATTCCTTTCACTGTTGATGCTAATTCTTTGAAAGCTAATTCCAACCACCCAAACTGAGTATTTCATATTTTCCTGTACTAAGCACATAATTTCCATTAGATTCAAAATAAATTGAAATAAATTCACATCATACCTCATTGGTGGCTCGTCAATAAAGTACACTTGAAAATCCATTTACTTCTTGTCACAACAAGTCAAACTAGTTGTTTGATCAAATAATCATGTATAAACATATCACATTCGGTTAGCTCAAAACACAACCATCATAAACTAGAATAATTAAAACTGAAATAAAACATGGATACTTGTCCTTTAATTGATCATATCCATATGCACATCAGATCGGTTTCCACACCCGATAAACACGAAGTGCATTTTCTTCAACCACATACACATACACATAGTGTGCATCACACACATACAACCACACACGACATACAAATGGCATACAATACATGCACTTACACCTGACATACAACACATACACCTACACCTAACATACAACACAACACATACACCCATACCCAGTGTAAAACACAACAAAATACATACACCTACATCCGATGTACAAGACAACACAATACATACACCTACATCTAGTGTACAACACAAATAATACACATGTCATGATACCACGACTTACTCAATGCACCTACACAATACCACACATACACAAAACAACATGTACAACATGCACACAATACCTTATGTGCACAACACAACATGTATGACATGCAAAAAGTACCACACATGCAACATTATCACATGTACAACATGTACACAGTACCACTTGTATACAACACCACCTCAACAACATGTACACAACACCACCTGAACAACATGTACACAATACCCCATGTACACAACACCACCTGCACAATGTGTACACAACACCACATGCACGAGACGTACACAACACAACATGTACACAACATCACATACATGACATGTACATAGTACCACCTGCACACAACACCCCATGTACAACATGTACACGACACCACCTACACACAACACCACATGTACAATCATACACACAACACCACATATACATAGAACCATATGTACAACATGCACACCACGCCATATGTACACAACACCGCATATGCAATATGCACAAAGCACCATATGTACACAACATCACATATCCAACATGGGAATAACACCACATGTACACAACACTGCATATCCAACATGTGCACAACACCATCGGTAGACAAAATTGCATAAAAAATATGTACACAACACCATCTCTACATAGCATTGCATAAACAACATGTACACAACGTCACAAGTGAAACATGCACAACATATATACAATAGTAGTATTACACATCGAGAGACTGCAAATTGAATCTACCAAACAACCTTTTCTCTAGTTTGTTTCCACTAGTTATGCTTGTCCCAACATGCTGCAGATCACATTGCTTCCATTTCGCTGATGTATCCCTCAACGTTACATGTCATACCATAAACATATACATTGTACAAGCATATAATGTCAATTCATATCCTCATGATACTGACCTTGTAGATTTGTTAGGGCTATTCTTCCCACTTGATTCCATATAACCAAGAACCTCTTCATGCCATTCACCTACATAAGCAATCATTCTTCCATAAGAATTATTTTTGACGACCCTATCAGACAACAACATACATACATACATATATACATATAAACATCATCATAAAAAAATAATTATCCCTAACGACCTTGTCACACACACACACACACACACACATATAAACAGTAGCATAAAACAATCATGGTCCCTGATGACCCTGTCAAACAATGGCATACAGATATACATGTATACATATATAGAAATAATCATAATTATGATCACAACATAATTAAAATATATTATAAGGTTAAGAGAACTCCCTTTATCCATGCACAACACTAGGAACAACAATTCCCAACATAGCCAAGACATTTGATGCCTCAAATCCATTCACTTTTCCTTTCCTACTAGTTTTCTCATGATTGTTCTGTCATCGTACATTTGTCCCAATATACCCAACCAAATCAACCGGTTATCATACTCTTGCCTTATGTTGCCCGTATACATGCACCAAATTCATCTGAGTCTTACATTACCTATCCGGTTTCATTAAGCTCTCCCGAGCTCCATTAAATTTCCTATTTCCAACCAATTCACAAGACCCTCAAAACATAAAAGGCAAGAACAAGAAACAAACAATCAAGAAGAAAACCATGAAAAATAAATAGGAATACGACATCACAGACAAAGTGGCATGGCCATGCACCAGACGCAATCAAGACCAAAAATCAAGCACAACAAATCACAAAATACTAAAATCACGAGACTAACAAAAAACACCATGACTCAATCTGCATGGTTCCCAAGGAAAACTCAACCCGAGCCTTTTTCAAGATTTCATGGAAGTCTCTTTTCCATGCAATCCCCTGCATTATATTGCCATACACACATAACCGTTGATGTATAAATAAATATAATAATATATTGGTTGCCTTACCTTGTTGTGCCAAATGCGTTTCCTTGTAATTGAACGCATCCATGCCATATCTCAATGGACTCCAATTCCCTCGAAGGATCCAACTATAACTACAAACTAGCTAGTATACCTGTCAAATACATGTTCATAAATATAACACATATCCACATAATGCCACATATATTGTCTTGCAATTGTTCACACATGTCAGTCACATGTTCCAAATATCAAGGCATCATTTCTATTAATTTTAAATCAACCCGTATCAAGACTAACAAACATATCATAATCAACTCACAATCATAAGACATAATGCTAAAACTATCACCTACTTACACTCAAGTACATATCAACTATCTCAACATATATTATATTAGTATGACCATCTTAAAACAATATCATGCTTTCATGGAGTCTTATAGATACAAACTCATATCATGAAACTAATCAAACATTCAAACAATATATAAACAACATAATAGACACCAAACACTCAAACACAAAATATACGAGCATTCAAGCACCACGTAGATGAGATAAGCAAAATCATACCTTAATGTATCTAAGGGGAGGCTATCTTGTCTGCACAATCAATTTATATTAGCATGATATAACTTCACAACATATCAATTCAAACATAAATAAGGCCATGATGTCCATAAAAATTATTAGCTAACATGTTCACATCATAAACTCATAAACAATTTTCATTAATGCATAACAATCACATATGCACAGTGAATCTAGATTGGTATAATAAAATATCACAAACATATCAACTCATACCTAAATACAATAACCAGAACCATCTACAAAAACCAATCTAAGTTAGAATGATAAATATAACATCAAGATATTAAATTAAATGACCATAATCATCAGCATATGACCACAAAGTATACAACAACATGTTACTATCATTCATGAGAATTTACATATGATTACACTGATTAACTAACATATATCATACATGTAACTATAACAACCATAGACTGACATAGATGTACATAACCCTAATGCTTATAGAAATCATTAATGAACATACTTGCATTCCCAACATACAAACCTGTATGACGATCTACTCTTACCCCAAGGTCTAGTGCTGCAACCTTGCTCGATGATCTGCATATCTTACTTCATCTCAGCAAAAATATTAGAATCATGATGACATAATACCACAAAAATGACCATCACAATGCATCTCTTACCTACTATACATGCATAACCATGACCATGACAATGCATGCATAACACCATATAGACATTGACATGCGTAACAAATGCATATACATATGGCATGCATTGAGGAAAAACATATCCTAACACCAACATCATCAAATTTCACATGGCGACACATGCAACCATGACCACCACCATGCATACACAAAACACATATACCACAAGCATAAATAACACATATGAAACTGACATGTATGTATGAACAACACACAACCCATCTAGGCCAAGGGTTGAACCATGCTCTAATACCACTCTGTAACACCCTCCTCCCACATTTACCCAAGTTAACCGATCCACTGGGGTAAACATGTGACGAGAGGGTACTATGATATGATTAAAATCCCCGTGTACAACTAAGGAAGTGGAACCAACATAATGAAACCAAACCGACCTTCTACACATGCTACAGAACCTTTAGGAGCCAACCAACCCTTTTAGGTGGCCAACCCCTGAGACAACTTGGAATTTCACTGATATGGACCCTCACCCACTCCCATGACAAGCCATGCATGTGACTAAGGCCTTCCAGTCGCTCACACAACAAGGCATGTCAACGACTGTGGAAATTTTCAGGTAGTTTTGTTCCAGTGACCTTGGATTCTGAGCCATTTTTTCAGGGCTAGGTCTCAGGCCACTGCCTAGAACTCCATGAAACTTCTAGAAATGATAAATAACATGGAAACAAGGCTACTAATGAAGACATTGATACATGTAATTGATTTGATCCCTAGTATCCATAACAAACATTTCATCAAACATGTCACAATTATGTAATCTACAGGTCATAATAAATTTGAGAATAGGGGTCTCATAATTATCTAAGATTCACATAGAAGCATTGTTTCCTTATCACAATAGCTGCAATATCATCTATTAGGTCATATATTCATTGTACATCCATTTTCTAATCAAAAAATCATGAGAGCCATACATCAAGTTTGTCATAAAACATACTCATAGCCAACATACAACCAACAGAAATAACATGGATATAACATCCATAAAAACCACATATAAGCCAATACATTTACACATGAAATACCAAGGATAATATGAAAGAGTGGGTTTCCAAATATCTGGATGCTCCATGACATTTGGAAAGGAAAGACAAGGTTTCCTACGAGATAGACAAAGTTTAGTTGAGACTCCACCTACATAATTACTCTCATCTTGGAGAACATTAGGTTAATACTATGGCTACATAATGGGTTTGAGTCTCTAACACAGAAGCACGATATGCTCACCATCAGAGCCCTTGAATTAATCATAGGTAGGGAGGTCATCTTCTAGGAGATCAAGGATTACATTGAACAAATCAAGTAAGCAACTGAATGAGAAGGCTTTGAGATAACCAAAGACATTATTCAACAATATTCCTTCGCACCAGTAAAAGCGCACATTAAGATTTCATGGTTGTGGAATAATGTACAGTCAAGTTTTAAGAACATACTAACAGAGGCATTGGAGGTGAATATGCGCTATAAAGGGGAGTTTCCAGATCAGATCGAAGCCATCACAAAGGATTTCAGAGCATGACACACTTATATCACAAATGAACTCCATGAAGAAGAAAATGATTTATCTATTTGATGAGTCTTTGTCCTTTTAGTAGTTTTTATTATTAGGCCACAATCTCATTTGTAAATTGTCTTATGTAATAAATGTTATGTAATGAAATCCAAGGGAAACATATGGAATATGAAAAGCGACACATTGGACTGTAATGAGTCATATTAGAATATGAATAGTCATAGAAGTCAAAGAGTCATGGGAAGCTCAAAGGTCATTGTACTTGTTATAAATAACTCCTCATAACTCAAGCAAATGGATTTTTGGGTCAGGCTTTTTGGGATGCTTAGCCTTGGCTTCTCTTGTACTACATAGGAGATAGATTATTCTTTGGGGAAGCAAGTTGTGGCTTTGAGTTTCACTACTGGATAAAATGTTTCATTTATGTAACAATGTACTTGGGATCTTATATTCATAATCAGAAGCTCAATGAGCCAAAATTCCTTCATACATGTATCTTAGATATAGTTGGACTATTATGGTTATGTTTATGGTATATTTTTCTTTATTCACATACTAAGTTAATGAACTAATTTGTTGCTTAGCTATGTCTGTTATTGAATGAATGTTGTTATGCTTTAACGATTGTTGTTTATTATGTGGAATAATCTGCAAGTACTCAACAAGTCTTCTCTTTATCCTTGGGCCCCCCTTTAGGAAAATACCATTACTTTTCTAACCAGTGGCTCGTTTCCCTCACCAGCATGTAAATATTCCCTGTACACCTTACATTGGGTGTCTCACAAAGCTCCCATTCTTGCTGACCCAAAGAGGCGTTGTGTTCTCTTATGTCTGATTATAACCAAGGTATCTTGGAAAACCATTTCAACGGTGGTCGGATCGTATGCCCAGATAGGACTCCTACACCAAATGATGTGAGGTATAATTGGGAATTCACATCGAGGAGATCGCCTTACAATGTTGGCGGCATCCAACACTGTCAACAAAGTATTAATTATAATTTTATAATTCAATTAGTTTTTCTTTGATTTCATTCTTTTCCTTTTATTCTGCAAACTATCAATTAAGGTGTTTGGGGAATCCTTTCCCCCTTTACATCTTTCATTCTTGTTAGCTTTCTTAACACATCATCTAAGTGTGGTTATTTTGAAATATTAATTTTGTAAACATATGTTAATTCTTATCAATCACTTGATCAAACTTCACTTGTGTCTATAATTTTCATATTAAAGTTCCTTAAGGTACTTATTCGGGATAATATTGATTGGTGGCATGTTGCACCTTCTATGTCAGCACATCACCTGACAAAAAACATAAGTATGCTTATGCCAATGTGCTACCAACATTCTCTTTACCAAAACTTTAATTTTTGTACAATTATTTGCCACATTTTCTTTGGTTACCTTACTCAGCTACCCATCGGTTTCTAACCACATTCTACCTACACGCATTATCCATTCTCCAAGCCATGTTAAGACAACGAACTCTTAGAGGTATTTAATATACATGTTCATTCTCATGTGTACCTAACATATATATATATATATATATATATATATATATATATATATATATATATATATATATATATATATATATATATATATATATATATATATATATATATATATTCTCTTATGTTTTCCTTTTAAACTTATGATATTGGCCAAAATATTTAAAGAAAAAGCATCAGATCAACAAGGATCTAGTTAAGAGTTTCCTCATCGTAATTTACAACTATATCATTTGGATTTATTATATATATGCATAAATATAATTTTATGCAGTGCTACTAATTTTCCCATGAATTTTAGAGTGCATCTATTCCTGTTCATCTTATTATATCAACTCATCTCAAATATTCAGATATCGGATCAATAATTTCAGTCAATAAAAAACAATTCTATTCTCATCTTGTTTTTTATCATACTTAACCTATCTAATTGTGAGGAGGTTATAAAATAAATCGTTTGTCAAATCATTATATGATTCATTCTTGCAAGCCTGTAACTCACACAATTATTGAGCCCTTGATGCAGGAGCATCCATGCCAAATTTTCATTATTTAATTATGTAATAAGGGGGGTGAGATATTTTAATTATTTTATTAATTAAATTGTTTATTTTTAATAAATTAGGAGAAAAATGTAAAGGTGAGGATTATTGTATATATATTCTTAAATAATTAAAGGATATGAGTGTAATGGAATTAGGTAGGTAATCTAGGGAGTAGGAATTCGATATATGGGACTTTGTTGAGTCCAAAATTAGAATAAATCTAAATTAGATTTAAGTTGAGATTTGTGTGGAGGAATTTATGGAGTGAAATAAATTCATTATTTATGTATATATAGGAGGGTTTTGTGAGGATGAAAGAAAGCTGAGAGTCGTAAGGAGTACAGTGAGAGTGAGAGATGGTTTGAAGGGCCGAGAGCCAAGGGGCCGCCCAATGTAATATTTGGCTAAAGAGTTTTTTTATGTTTTTATATTAGTATTTCATTTGAATGGCTCTCCTTCCTTCATATGTATTTAATGAAGAATTATTGAGAGTTTTCATGCTAAGTGAAGGAGTGTGTTTTTATATGCTAGGATCTGTTTTATAGCAGAATCCCTGCATCATTTTCTATCAGAGCAGGAGATGAGTTGGAGGATGAATCTCTCCTATGTTTGATTGATTGGAATCCTGGGTTTAGTCTGAAATTTATATACGTATATGTTGTATGTATGTGGATGCAGAAATGATATGTATCCAAGGAAAGCATAATAGCAACGCTAGAGATTCCTCTCTGCGTTAGCCGTGGAGGTGACAACTTGCATTTTCACTCAAGGAAAAGGCAGCGTAATCGAAATTGAAAAGAGCACACTTAGAAGATAAAGGACTCTGCACATGGTTGGGAGGCTGTGACTCCACAGCAAACGAAACTTGCGTAGTTCAATGACACCGTGGGTTTGGTCAGTGATCCACACCTTGTAGAGTTCATGAGCCTATGAATGGCTATTGAGCCACGGGAGTCGACACAAGCCAACGTAAGGAGTGAGAGCTGTAAGATTGTAGCAGGTAGTAGATTTTGTGAATGACCATGGGAGGTCGACTAACAGAAGTCTGCGTGAGCTGATAATAAAATCAAATAGTGAAGTTAATACCCACGCATAGCAGCGGATCCGACACAGAGTTCAACTCTTTGTATTATGTAAAATGCATTGGAACCTGCGTTGAATGGTGGCATGCTTGGTTTGAGCATCGTATGCAGCCAACAGAGGAACGATCACACCATTTTTGCAGAGCAGTTTGTTTAACATGTGAGCAATCACGAATTGCGTTTCACTCTGTGGCGAATTGCAACAAAACCAATTCAGAATTGCAGCATCAACTTGCCAATCGATGACTCGTTGCAAACACTTCAGACATCAGCGTTAACGCTGGGGTGAATCCTATGCATTCGACCTGAAACTGATAGCTGGTAAGTTGTGATAAACGGTGGGAAGAATTTGATGACCTGAGTGCTATAATTTTTTTTTTCTTGTTTATTAAATTATATTGTAATGTGAATTCAAGCAGTCCTGAGGGACTCAAACATTTTGGAAACCCAAAACATTAATATTTGTATATAGAATCTGATCATGTTCTTGTGAATAACATATGGTTTTATAAACTGGTTAAGCAAGTATAGAGAGTATTGCAAATTAAAATTGCGATTTTAAGAAAGGAAAAGGTCCTCAGGTTACTTTCCTACATCATTTTGGTATCAGAAGTGAGAAAGAGATTGCGTGAAGAGAGGTGCAGCTCCATCGGAACATTCAAGGTATGGATCCAGTATTTCCTTGATACCATCTTCCAGCATAAGGAAAAGTCACTGGGATTGATAGAGGTAAAGTTTTGCAAATAATTCATGTACATATTTTTGGGAGAATGTAATCTTGAAAGGATATTCGGTTACATTATGATTGCATGTTTTCAAAGCAAGGAATTGAAATTGAAGAGATTGAGATAAGGGAACTTGGCTTAAATTAAAGGGGAGAGTGTGCGTACTTTGAAGGTTTCTAACATTAATTGTTGGGAAAAGATTTATGTTAGAAATTTGCTGGGAAGAAATTTAATTGCTGGGGAGAGAATGGACCTTACACATTCAAAGTAAATCTGTAGAGACTTGAATGTATTCCTAAAAGAATACGCGAGATAAGGGTTGGATCATTTCAACCACGAGAAGATTCAAGGTAAGTGCTCATTGAATGAATAAATATTCAATGAGTAGGGGTATTTTAAAATCTGGATGATTAAATTTCCTTGCCATACTTGAGAAGATAATATTTTATAAATGTTATGAAAGAGTGGAAATGTTGCAAATGCGGAAGTATAAATGAATAGAAAATGAAGGGGAAAATGTACTAATCCTGGGTGATATGAAGGAAAACATGCATGTTTATATGAGGAGGTTTATTATGCATAGTGTGATGATTTATTATGCATAATGTGGATTCTTCACAGTTTTGGTTAAGTCATTTTGGACCAAAGCTTGTAGTTAGGAAAATAAGAATTCTTTTGATTGGTGATTGAAAATATAATTGCTTGATGTGGTAAACATTTTTTTTTACCATCATGTGATGGAATTTAAGGAGGTGATATTCAGGATGAACACAATGTATGAGTTGTATATCATTTCTCGAAGAGGTTGCTTGTTCTCTATACACAGGTGAAGAGATGTGCATTGATGTTGCATGGTGTATATAAGTGTAGGGAAATGTTTGCATTAAGATGAAAAACTTGTGAGCATACAAGTATTGACAGTGACAAAGATGGCACAGAAGAATGGAAACCAGAGAATTGAGACTGTAGAGAGAAAGGTTTATCAATAACCTTAACAGGAGCATGAGGTATGATAATTCAGGAAGGTAATTTTAAACATTGAATATTGAATGGTTTATTTATTTTCACCTTAAAATAAATCTTGGAAAACTTGAATTGCAATTTGACTAAAGACTTTAGTATCATGTGAAATGATAAGGGCAAACTGATGATTTTTCATAAGAATGAAGTATGAAAGAAAGTGAATATTTTACATCCTAAAAATGTATTAGGGGTGTATGTTTTGTTGGAGGATTGTATAACTTGAATTAAGCCAAAATATCCATTGCAATAATTATTGGGTCGAGTCTTGAAAGTCAAAACAGGTGTTAGAGTCAGATGAAAGTTTGGATAGTTTGAGTATTCTCATCCAAGATGAAGAATTGGTGTAAGTCTTAAGTCAAAGAGTCATAAGATAAGTCAAATGTATAAATGTAATTGGGTGCATGATCGGCGGAGCCGACACCTAAAAAAATTGGTCATTGTAACACATGAGTTACTAAAGTGTTGTTTGCAGCAAAGTGAAGCAAGAGGGAGTTGCCAGAGATTGGTTCCAACACAGAAAACCAATAGAAGCCAAGCGCAGGAGGAGAAATTGCATTTTTTGATGAATGGCAAGTGTGAATGATTGCTGAGAAGTGGATTAAATGAAATCCACACGTGAACAGATGAAGTTCACAAAGGAGGAGAAGATGACTTCTGATAGTCATTTTCGAAGATCTGATGAAAACTGGCATATGTGAACAATTGACGGATGAAGATTATGAGCGGGAGAAGGCTGAAATAACAATTCACTTTGAATTGTTAATGGAATTGTTGCAAGAAAATGTGAAAGACCAGACACATGGTTGGACCATGAGAAAGAAGGTAAAGTGGCAGAAGCTACACGCAAAGAGGAAAAAGGAGGTAAACATACAGTTGATGGAAGAGCTGAGGAAGCTCGAGCAAATGTTGAGTTGTGAAGAACTCAGAGAGGCTGAGTTAAAAATGGATGTTTCCATTTGTGGCCCAGAACATGGTGCAATTATGGCTGAAGAGATTAGTGAGGAAGATCTCATGAACTATTGGGATAGTTTAGAAGCATTTGAAGATGTGTTGACGAGAGAAGCAGATGAGACCATGAAGCCTTACATTTTTTCTCACAGTTTATGTATGTTTGCAGGATGTGCGAAAGATGGTGAGCAGTCTGATGGAACTGTCACAAAGGAGAATGAAACTCTTGAGGTAAAGTATGGTAGAGAATTCCTTTCAGAGAAGGAAAGTGTTGATTGGTTACAACAAGAAGAAATCATAAATGAATTCTTATTTGGGGTAAGAAAACAAGTCGACGCTGTTATGGAAGAGGAACAAAGTGGAAATGCCGAAGAAATATTCCAAGGAGGTAAACAAATGTATTTGTTTAATGAATTTGCTGACGAAGTTTTACAATGTAATGATGCTGAAACTAGGACAACTCAGGAAGATTTCCAGAGGAAGAGTGAAGGTAGTGATGAAGTGATGAAAATATTTCATATGGAAATCGAGTTTTTGGAACGATGGCTGAAGGAACCTGATGGAGAAGAAAAACTTGCAGAACCTGATCTAGACGAAATTACAGTTACTATGCAGGATAGAGATGAAATGCTTTTAACATTTATGGAGTTGAATGAATGTTATAAATTTTCAAATAATGATGTAACTGTAGGTACAGAAAATGACATTAACGGAGATGATGTCGAAATCAGAGAAATCAAGCAGAAGTTATTTGGCATTGAGATGGAAGATCAGAAGCAGCAAGGAAGTTGTGTCTGTAGAGACATAAAGGAGACATAAATATTGATCCAGCAGGATGAAGATGGAAGCGGCCAGCAGTTCGAAACAAAATCTATTGAATTTTAGAAAGTCGATGATGAGAGATTGATGCCTGAAGCATCAAAAGAGACCGACATGTCTTATCTTTTTAAAACTAACAGTTTGTTGGTGAATGCAGGTACAATACTGGACGAGAGGGTTGTTGCTATAAAAGCAATCCAAGACTATAGTTGTAATCAAGAAGGAGTTCTTGATTATTTTCTATTGTAGGAAGTTGAGTATTCAGCTTAGTTGGAGACGAAAGAGTTCGACAAAGAAGTATTACTCTGAATAATTGATGAAAGAAAGTGTTGAAGAAGCCGATGGAATCTGATCGATAGAGTGGATGATGAGTTATCAAATCGAGTTGATACTTCGAAGGACCATCAGAAGAACATAGTATGGAATCCTGGAGGGAGCAAGTCATCAGGACTTGTCACTGTTGCATTGTTATAGAAAAGTGACAGACCTCATAGACACGAGTCTATGGAAACTTCTCTACATGGGGAGTCTGATGCAGGAGCATCCAAGCCAAATTTTCATTATTCAATTATGTAATAAGGGAGGTGAGATATTTTAATTATTTTATTAATTAAATTGCTTATTTTTAATAAAGTAAGAGAAAATTATAAATGTGAGGATTTTTTGTAAATATTCTTTAATAATTAAAGGATATGAGTGGAGTGGAATTAGGTAGATAATATAGGGAGTAGGAATTCCATATACGAGACTTTGTTGAGTCCAAAACTAGAATAAATCTAAATTAGATTTAAGTTGAGATTTGTGTGGAGGAATTTATGGAGTGAAATAAATTCATTATTTATGTATATATAGGAGGGTTTTGTGAGGATGAAAGACAACTGAGAGTAGTAAGGAGTACAGTGAGAGTGAGAGATGGTTTGAAGGGCCGAGAGCCAAGAGGCCGCCCAATATAATATTTGGCCAAAGAGTTTTTTTATGTTTTTATATCAGTATTTCATTTGAATGGCTCTCCTTCCTTCATATGTATTTTTTTAGCTGAATATTTTTATGGTTTTAATGAAGAATTATTGAGAGTTTTCATGTTGAGTGAAGGAGTGTGTTTTTATATGCTAGGATCTGTTTTATAGCAGAATCCATGCATCAACCCTTTGTGTCCATCAAGTACTGGAATTTCAAAAACTATCTAGATATCTTGTCTATATTTGGGGCCATTGCATTTCCTTCCTAGAAAATCTCCTTGTTCTTTAATTGACTCTAATTTTACTCACTTAATACTTAGTAAATTTAGTATAAATTTTACATCCTTTAAGTATCAAAAACATTGTTTAAATTGCTTCCATGTCTATTAAGTGTCTTGGAGTGACCCAAATACTATATTTATGTTTATTCGAATTTAAAAATCTCAAATACAATGTCAACTTCACTATTCACAAGATTAGTCTCCTTCCATCACAAGTTATTAGGATAGTTTATCACGTCTTTCCTCCAATCCATTGGTTTTAAACAAGAAACAATTCTTAATTATTTAACTTTTTCAGCATTTATTCTACTGTTATTACCAATATTTTTGTGATTCCCCTCACGAAGAGGCTTTTCAGTAGAATTTTTAGTAATTCCCTTACCACTTTGTTTTCATTAGTTGTGAAATCTAAACTAATTTGTACCATTTGATTATTATTGTATTAGACTTATTTATACCTAAGTGACATTTATTTATTTATTTTTCTTTTCAAATTAGCCACAAATTCATAAGGGGAAGTGTGCTCCACCCAACCTACGAGACCAATCACACTATTGAGTCTCCCCCCCGAGTCAACTTCACATTTATGATAGTTCATAACAATGACCTACACAATTCCATCCCAAAGAATATATTATCCCAACTATAATTAGTCTAGGGTTCTAAAAATGAGCACACAAGCTCCAATTGGAATTCCATTGGCCAACCGGCTCAAGAATTCCTGACATCAACAATATCCCATCAAACGTTTTTCCAATAAAAACATTTTACAACTAGTTAGACGCAACCTACAGGTTGCATATGTAGAAATTTATATAACTGATATGTTATACATCCGAGATTCTCCTGATCACACACTATTTGAATTCATGCACAATACAAAATCTCTTCTACCATTGATCATTAATTGCGGAAATAAAATCAATTGCATGCACACATTAAAACCATAAAAATTCACACATATGAACACAGTAATTTATGGGAAAGCTTAAAGCTGAAAACCCCCAACTATCTGTATATTATATGTCATAGAGATCATGTAACAATAATCATACAAAGCTCCTCACAAGCTCTCAGTACAATCTCCAATTTCTACACACTATTCAGGTCCGATCTAGCAAATCTCATGCTCCAATCTCTGCCACCTGCTATCCTGCCTCTATTTGCCACAAATCTTTCATTGAAAATGTTTCTAAATGAACTTAGTTGGTCCTTCTTTCTCATAGTCCTCATTATCTCAACCACTTTTATGTCCATTTGCAAATCATACCAGCACTATAGTCTGTTAACTCTACTTTCTACCTCTTCATTAATTCTAAATTCAAAGAAGCGCCATGTATATGCCTTTAGATTCAGTAGTGTTCTTCTTTAGTTTATTAATGAGTTAATAATTAGTGAAATAATTAATAATTAATTCACACCACTCTCACTAGTGTATCAATTAGTTAGACTAGATACAACTAGCTCAACTATGTTTAACTCAGTTAAACTGAACACAACTCCATCAACTACCTCAATAACTCCACCAAACTCTGTCACATGAGTTCTAACTGAATTCCTCCATGCAATAGCTCCAGTAAACCCTCAGGAATAGCGTAATTCCTTCTGTCAGCTCCTGTGCCACATCTGTGCACTTAACTGAAGTGCTCTAAGAGAATAAGATAATGTTTAGAGTCCAAATATTATTAAGAGCTAATAATATTAGACATATCTATTTTTAGACTAGCCATCTAAAAATAGATTCCGCCCAATATGTCTAAAAATATAATTCCATCTATTTTTCCAACTTGACCAACCATCCACAAATAGCATCTTGCAACTCATAGAATATGATCGACATGTCTAAAAATAAGGGCATAGTCTAAAAATGAACTTAGCCAAAATAGCCTGTGGAAGAACTTGCCACCAGTGAAATGGCTCTTTTCACTAAGCTCATCATCTTGTTGCAATCTCAACAACATAATAGTTTCAATATTAAGTACTTTCACGGTATGATTTATTGTTGAATACTACCAATAGGAAACAAATTTTTTTTTATACTTATCTACTATTCCCTTTTCTGGTTTGCTTCCCATACAAAGGTAAGATTTCTCTTTTATTAAGGTTTACAATTTTATTTTTACTATCGAGTATTTTCTCATTCACTCTCTCATCTAGGTTCTTGGTTAACACCAAGTAGATGTATGAGGAGATAGTTTATACCAATTAGGTGATTACCTCCCAACTATATCTAATGTACATTTAAGTCTTGTTACTAATAGGATCTTTACCCATTTTTGTATCTGTCTTCTTCTTCAACAATCCATACTAGATGTTTTACTTAAAACTTATTTATAATTATTAATCTTATAATTAATGTGTAAAAACATATTTTTTGTAATTTAATGAAAGGGTTTTACAAATAGAACAGATAATCACCATGTAGATAACCCTAAAATTTTCATGGTGATTTCGTATGCAACGCCCCGCCTTCTCTCTTAACATAACCATTTTGTAATCATTTAACAATACAGGGCTTGATATTTTAACTAATTTACACATATATGTATTCTTATTTATTTATCCATCTGCTTATTTATTGTTATAAATTATTCTTTATTCACTATCCCATACTTACAAAATGTGTTTTACTAATTATCATGTGTTGTTACATAGGTCATCCACACAACTACCTGTTCTCCTAGGTATCCAACCTATCAATCCTTATAATTAAGGGCACCCAAACAATAATTCAACTTTGTAACAATATTTTTCATCCTCTTTTTTTGTACTTATGACAACTCTTCACTTTTGATTACCTTAGCTTTATGACACACATATTTATTTGATACCCATCTTTCAAGATTTGATTTAGGTAAGGGTGTAGGATTGGTCTTGTAGGTCGAGTTGTCATATTTTAAGTTCATCTTTACTATGAAACACAACACATTTAATATATGTTTCCCTTAAAAAATCCACAATATTGAACCCTTTAGCTCTAATACCACCTGTAACATACAACACTTTTTTTTTATCAATAATTTTACCCAAATAATATTACCATGGCTATATACTTAAATTTCAATCCCTTTCATTTCATTTTTTATTTTTTATTTTAACCAAATGAATTATTGTATTTTTAAGTTAAAGGAATTATGGTTTTACCATGGGATATTGACATATATTTAACACAAGTTTCTTGACTAGCCCTATATGGCTCGTGCTTCGAGAAATGTTATGAAATCATTCTTGTATGTATTTTTTATTATTTAGGTGGTTGATCCTCATACTTTGCTTAAAAAATATATTTTTGGCTTGTTTGTTGACCCGGATATAGTCTCATTGATACTACTGATGAAATGTGTACAACACTATAATGTCACCTACACCTACCCGTCTCTATGGGAGTAAGCTAACCATTCGACGGAATGGCCTTCGGGTTTTGCGCCCCCGACAGATCGCCAAATCCCTCTGGAAAATGCAGCCCCATGCCTCTCCCCGTCTCCGTCTTCATCTCCATCCCATGAGACCTCCCGTTTAGTAGCTCCGTCTCCGTCTTCGTTCCAGGAAACGTATTGTTTTCCTCCTACCCACCTACGCACGAGGGTGCCCATGAATGAAAATTTGGCCCATGAATGCAAATTTTCCACGCCCCCTGTGAACAGGTCGGTGCAAAACAGTTGAGGGAAGACGGGGGAGAGGCATGGAATGAACGAAAAATCGAGAGGTAGAGTCGCTTGAATGTTACTGAAAAATCGAGAGGGAGAGTCGCTGGATTGAATGAAAGGGAGAGTCGCTGGAGTGACGAAACGACTACTAAAAATCGGGGTCTATTTTTTAATTCGATGTCTGTGTATTTTTAAGGGATAATCCCCATTGCGCCCACTCCTCCATTGCGGCAACTCGCGGGACCACTAATGAAAACCAGTCTGACTCGCGGGACCACTACTGAAAACTGGTCTCCTGTAAACCGGTTTGTTTCTATTTTGTTTAGTGAAACACTATTTTGTAATTCGATGTCTGAGTATTTTTAAGTGAGAATCCCCTTTGCACCCACTCCACCGTTGCAGCAACTCGCTTAAACAGATACTCGCTTAAAAATGGTGAAGCAAGTGAAATGGGAATCAATAACTGCCCTTCCGGCGCAAAACCCTAAAGAAAATCTCATCTTCTCTAGGTCGGATTTAGATTGATCTCTTGTACAAGGAAAAGACATGGACTCCTTAGATCGGATTGCAAAAATTCCTTCAGCTAGAATTGAAGACTTTATTAAAGGAGAGGAAATGAACCCAAATGCTCCATGTTCTTTCACTCGGGTACAAAGCAAACACCCAGGCTCAAGGCCTACTACTTCCTTGGTATATGAAGTGTAAGTTTTTTTATAAATCCTATGTATATATGTTGGTATGAATAGTGCTCAAACAATTTTCAATATGTTGGTATGAATAGTGCTTATACAATTTTCAATATGTTGGTATGAATAGTGCTCAGACAGTTTTCAATATGTTGGTATGAATAGTGCTCATACAGTTTTCAATATGTTGGTATGAATAGTGCTCATACAGTTTTCAATATGTTGGCATGAATAGTGCTCAAACAGTTTTCAATATGTTGGTATGAATAGTGCTCATACAGTTTTCAATATGTTGGTATGAATAGTGCTCAAACAGTTTTCAATATGTTGGTATGAATAGTGCTCAAACATTTTTCAATGGAGTTGGTATGAATAGTGCTCATACAGTTTTCAATATGTTGGGATGAATAGTGCTCAAACAGTTTTCAATATGTTGGTATCATATGTATTGAGTTTCCAAATTTTTTATGCTGCTATGCTTTTTCATATGGCCCCGATGACAGAAGGGGACAAGATGAAGTGAAGCGAAAATAATCATTTGTGAAAAAGAGGGGATGCCAATGCCATTTCATTGTAAAAATTATGGTTCAAATCCCTGAGGTTGCGATAATAACATATAACATGTATGAGCATGTAGATAGCCAAGGATTGCCTTGTCATGGCCAACATGACACCTCGGGTCATGCTAGGGCGCTGCATCAACCAAATTTATCAAGGGACATGGTTTCCTATGTAGAGAGTTGTTTCTTTTTGGATGTGCCAGTTGACTATGTTTGCAAAATGCATGTTAAAAAATATATTGACATGGATGCTGCAGCTCGAGATAGGGATTTATTTTTGTGTAGAAAATATGTTGTTAACATATATAATCGTCTAATGAAAGGAAATTATCAGTTGCATCAGAAGGATGAAATGAGTGTGAACCTTTGGTATAGGAAACAACAAAATGATTTTTTCTTTTATCAAAAGCCCAATGGTGGAGATGTCCCTTTTATAATTGTAATTAAGACGAAGTGGATGTTGGAGACCATGGTGAAGCTATCAAATAATAGCCTAATAGCCATGGATTTGAAATTCAACACGAATAAGTATGGGGTGAGTGTATTAAGAGTGATTGATCTAGTACAATAACTTGATTAATAATGATTGATGATCTGAAGTTGACGATATATGTATTTTGAATGTGATAGTATCAATTGTACACACTCGTCGTGTTTGATCACCAAAAAAGTGGGGTGCTCGTTGCATGGGTGGTGTCATCACGCAATACATCACATGACATTTCACTATGGTTGGAGCAGCTCAACATAGGTGTCACCAAGTTGATCATAGTTGGAAAGTTAATGCTTTCATGGTTGATGATGCATTGGCTGAAATTGGTGCTTAAAGGTAACTTCAATATTATTATTTTACAGTACAACTTGTATTTATTACAAAAATAACATGCTTGAAATGAATTGAATGTGGCAGGAGAATCACAAGGTGCAATGTTATCTTGTGTGTTTGGCACGTACGTCGAGCATGGCTAAAAGATGTGAATCGATTGGCCAGTAATCCAGAAATAGCAAAATAAATGTTTAGTGATTTGGGTTTAATTATGAAATATTGTTCCAATGTTGAAGTCAACACTGCAATTAATGCTTTCTTCAACAAATTTGCTGGTCAGGAAAAGTTCCTAGACTATTTCAACAAGAATTGGGTTGCTGGTGACAAGATTTGTAAGTTGAAAAACTCTTAAGTTACATTTCTCTTTTTGGTTTGAAATATGGATGAAATATCTTCATTAACCCAAATTTTATTCCATTAGGGATGTGGGTCAAAGGTTGTCGGGATTTTCCCCATGCAAATCAGGAGACAAACAATGCTGTGGAATCATATCACTGTTACCTAAAGACAAACTTTCTATCTGATAGAAGAAAGAAATGTTCTCGTAGGATGGACTAGTTGATATATGTTCTTCTAAAAAATGTTGAACCCTGTTATCAGTTTAAGGAAATTCTAAAAAAGGAAGTATTTTTAAATAATTACAAGCAAGAGAAACAGTTGGAATCATCAATGGAAAAAGAAAAAAGGATACCAGATAGTGATTGCAACCCTCATTCACAAAAGTCTCATGCTTTTTGGGTGAGGAGTCAATCTAAAGTTAATAAGCAATATCTTGTCACTTGTCATCGTACAAATTTCATAACTTGTGATTGCCCATGGTCTATTCGTGGCAACATATGTAGAAATTTGCTGAATAATGATTAATTATCCACCGAGACTATCCTGGTCACATACTATTTGAACTTCATACACAACACATAATCTCTTCCACTCTCAGATCAACTCAGATCATCACACATGCGGAAATAAAATCAAGCGATAACACATCAAATCATCATACACATTAACACGGTATGTATGGGGAAAGCTTATAGCTGAAAACCCCGCAGCTATTGTGTATATTATAATGGAGAAATCAAGTAACAAACTCAGTACAATACTCCTCACAAGTACTCAGTACTTTCTCATATAGTTACTCACAATCTAGCTCAGTTTTGAACAGGTTACTGGTTCAAAACTCCTCGCCAATTGCCTTGCCTCTATTGCTTGTTTCAATGCTATGGGATGGCCTCTTTATATAGATAAACCACCAGCCTGAACTGCGCAATCCTCATGGGCTTACTCCACTTATCTGTGTGTTGCAAATAGCAACAGTATAGTCACAACTGATAGCTAACTCCACCCTTTCATCTACCTCTTTCACTGGTCTCCACTGAACTGATCATGCACTGTAGTGAACTGATGTGTTCTTGAGTTGAATAATGAGTTACTAATTAACGAATTAAATAATATTTAATTCACTCTACTCATAACTAATTGATTAGCTAGTTAAACTAATCTCAATCAGTTCAACTAAAATAAACAGAACACAACTCCACTATCTGTCTCATTAACTCCTCCAAACTTCTGCCACTGAAGTCCAACTGAAGTTAACCATGCATGATGCCATCAAACCCTTGGGAACCACGTGATTCCTCTGTCAGATGCATGAGCCACTTCTGTAGCTCGAACTGAAGTGCTCCAAGAGAGTAAACTGTTGTTTATAGTCTAAATGTTATTAAGGGTAAATAATATTTGACTTCCCTGTTTTAAGGAGAGGCAGTCTAAAAATAGACTTCGACCTCTTTGACCTCAAAAATAGAGTCTCATCTATCTTTTACCAACATGACACATACTTCAAGAATCTCAAACTGGAATCCCCGAACCATGCTCCATATGTCTAAAAATAGACATAGTCTAAAAATAGATTTTTGCGCCAGAATTTGCCTACGGGCCCACTTAGTGAAGGCGACTTCATTTCACTAAGCTCCATCATCTTGCTGCATTTTCAACACTCCCTCTCGTGAAGACCCGGATTATGCGCAACTCCCCCATCCACCGCCTGCAGCTGAATTAGGAACTTGCTCCTGGTAGGCGCCTTCGTCGGGATGTCGACATCCTCGATCCTCAGTGGGAACATATGAAAGCATCATGAGTTCTCGGCGAACAATCTACGTGTAATTGATACCAATCAGTGAAGCCAGAAAGCTTCGCTCCATCCTCTTGTCTGTACCATAAACCATATCACGATGTGCCTCTAATATAACGCAATACATGCTTTCCTGCCTTCCAAAAGAGCTTGGTAGGCTTAACCATAGCTTGCAAAAGCTGGTTAACAGCATAGCATATATCGGGTCGTGTATTGACCAGATACATAAGCGACCCCACCAACTGTCGATAGACAGTGGCATCCACTACCTCTGCTGAGGTAGCATCCTCCTTCCTCCAACCACCAGGAAGAGGAGTGTCAACAGGCTTGCAACCTTGCATGTTGAACCTCTCCAGAATCTCTAGGGCTTCTGCCACCGAAACAAGCAGTCCTCACGTTCTTGTTGCCAAATCTCAATCTGATAATGAAGGATGCCCAGGTCCTTCATCTCAAACTCTCGTGCAAGATCATCCTTGCATGAAAGTATCAACTGCTCGTCGCCAGTCAAAATCAGATCATCTACATACGGTACGATGATCAACAGCTTCCCCTCCACCACAATCTGGTACAGGTTTGGATCCGCCTCACTCTTGGAGAATCCAAGCCCGGTGAAGTAGCTGTCTATCCGAGTGTACCAAGCACGAGGTGCTTGCTTCAGCCCATACAGTGCTCTCTTGAGTCGGCACACATGCGGCTCACTGCTGAAGATCTCAAAACCTTCAGGCTGCTCTATGTACACCTCTTCCTCAATAACTCCATTGAGGAACGCAGTCTTCACATCCATCTGATGAATGTGCCACCCCATCTGCGCTGAGAGAGCAAGGATCATTCGTATGGAAGAGTACCTTGCGACAGGTGCAAAAGTCTCCTCATAGTCAATCCCCTCGATCTGTGAGAAGCCACGGGCGACAAATCTCGCCTTGTACTTCTCCACACTACCGTCAGCCGCCTGCTTCACCTTGTAGATCCATCGCGAACCTACAACTGATTTCCCAACCGGTCTTGGGACAATCTCCCATGCACTGTTCCTGATGATCGAATCATATTCTTCGATCATGGCATCCACCCATGCGGGTTCCTCCACAGCTTCCTCAAAAGAGGATGGCTCTGTCACAACACATTGACTCATAAGAGCCATGTATCCAGTGTACCGATCCGGTGACTGTCTCTGTCTGCGCTGTGCTGTAGGTGGTCCTACAACCTTCTCTGCATCCCGAGCCAGTCGCTCAGCTTCTGTAGTGCGCATGCGCCCTCGGATGGTTGGCGCTGCCTGGGTGGTTTCTTCCACCTCCTGAACCTCCTCTTGTGGCTGATCCACATCCGGAAGCTCCTCCTTAGGAACTAACAGCTCCTCATCTGCATGCAAGTGTAGCTCCCTCTCAAGCGAACACTGCATGGCTTTCTCCTCCTGGAATTTTATATCCCGTCGCACAACGGTCTTGCGACTGTCTGGCACATACACCCGATAGTTGTGAGGTGTATCAGTGTACCCCACAAATATTCCAACTTCAGCAGTTGGATCCAGCTTCCTTCTTGCATCCTTCGTCACATGCATGTAGACAGGAGATCCGAAAATCCGCAAATGGGAAATATCAGGCCTCTTGCCAGAATAAGCCTCCTCTGGTGTACTCATGCCAAGAACTTTGTGAGGACAACGGTTCTGCACATACACTGCTGTATTGCATGCCTCAGCCCACAAGTGAAGGGGTAGGCCCTGATCATGCAACATCGCCCGTGCAGCACCCACGATCGTTCTGTTCTTCCGCTCAGCCACCCCGTTCTGCTGTGGGTTAGGGGGTGCGATGAGCTCTCTCCGAATCCCTTCTGCGCTGCAGAACTCCTTGAATTCAGCCGAGATGAATTCACCACCGTTATCACTCCTTAGAGCAATCACCTTCTTCCCCGACTCCTTCTCGACCGGTGCTTTAAACTCACAGAACTTCGCGAATGTATCGCTCTTCTTCTGCATGAAGAAGATCCAGCACTTTCGAGAGAAATCATCAACAAAGATCACATAATACCTGTGCTTTGCTGTCGAAGCAACTGAGAAAGGACCACACACGTCTGTGTGAACTCTCTCAAGGATCGTCGTGGCGCGACTGTCCTTCTCGTGAAAGGTGGCTTTCACATACTTCCCTAAAGTACACCCCTTGCACTGATCTGACTGCGCAAGAGTGCCCTTAGGAAGCCCAGTAGAAATCTGCTGCAGGATCTTCAAAGCTCCATGGTGAAGGTGGCCAAATCTCCTGTGCCACAGTTCGCCCTCATCATCCCGGCTCACCACTTCTCCCGCCTTGCATGCCATAGCTGCGCAGTCATCTACCTGCAACTGATAAAGGTTCTGAGTTCGAACCCCTATCTTCCGGGTCTCTCCAGTAGTCTTACTGCGCAGGAAGGCTTTTCCTTCGCTAAAGACCACATCATATCCCTTATCCTCCAACATCGCTACTGAAATCAGGTTCTTCTTCAATCCGGGTACATGCATGACATCCTTTAGTACAAAGGGTTTACCAGACTCCCTCTGAAAGGATACGGTACCAATACCAGTCGCACTGTATCTACCATCATCGCCCATCTCGATGTGCACACCCAAATCTTTGTCCTCCAGATCTGAGAACAACTCCCGATCTCCCGTCATATGAAATGACGCACCGCTGTCCAAGAACCATACCGATCCCAGCACACTTGAAACCAAGCATGCGATCGGTGAAAAGTCAAGCTCGAACTATGAAGCCAAAGCTTCTCCATCTGCAGATCTTCCCGCTTGCTTGTTCTTCTTCTTCTTTGGACAATTGGTAGCATAATGTTCGTGATCATGGCAGTGAAAACACTTCACTTTCGCCATATCCTACTTCTTGCCCTTTGCACCGGAATGAGAAGGTTTCTTACCCTTCCCCTTCTTTGCTTTGGCCACCAAAGCGTAGTTTTCTTCATCAGCTCCCTTTGATGAAGATCCATCACGAGTAGTCCTCCTTATCTCCTCCTGCATGAGATCCGCCCAAAGGCGCTCCCATCCCGGTAGCTTCTCCCGGCCATTGACACTATCTTGATATGAGTGCCAAGCCTTCGGAAGACCAAGGAGAGCCAGGTCGACCATGTCCTCTTCATCGACAGTAACCCCCACACTTCCCAGTTCATCTCTGCATTGAGTGAACTTCGTGAGGTATTTGGCGATGCTGTCGCCCTTCTCCATCTTGATGTTCCTGAGCTTATCTTTGAGCGCCAGCTTCCTTTGGTCGCTCTTACTCTGGAATAGATCCGTCAAAGCTTTCCACATTAAATATGGAGTAGCCTTTCCATGCAGGCTGGATACAATATGATCCTTGACGCCCTCCAACAGGATCCTTCGACACTTTGCCATCTTCTTTTGCCATGCATCGACTTCAGCAGGATCAGTGGGCTTTTGGACATCCGTATCTACGAACTCCTTGAGACCATTATCTTCTAATATTGCTTCCATGCGATCCTTCCATGCAACATAATTCGAACTGCCTTCAAGAGCATATTCGAGTCGCAAACCGTTGAAAGACATTTTCAACACCGGCACCAAGAAAACAAAACTGCTGCAAAATTTCGAATTCCACCTCAAAGCTCGGCCGCTCTAGATCTGTGAGAACAAATTATTTCTAGCACAGAGATTGACTGCAAGGGGCATTTACCAGACCTTTCACTTTCCGAAGAAAGATGAATCCGGAGGCTACCTGGCCCGCATGCAGAGTCTGTCTACCGAAATAAGTTTGTAATCAATGTGATGATCAATCTCTGCTTCAATAGCTCCGATACCATGTATAAATTTGCTGAATAATGATTAATTATCCACCGAGACTATCCTGATCACATATAATTCGAATTTATATGCAACACATAATCTCTTCCACTCAGATCATCAAACATGCGGAAATAAAATCAAGCGATAACACATCAAATCATCATACACATTAACACAGTATGTATGGGGAAAGCTTATAGCTGAAAACCCCGTAGCTATTGTGTATATTATAATGGAGAAATCAAGTAACAAACTCAGTACAATACTCCTCACAAGTACTCAGTACTTTCTCATAAAGTTACTCACAATCTAGCTCAGTTTTGAACAGGTTACTGGTTCAAAACTCACCGCCAATTGCCTTGCCTCCATTGCGTGTTTCAATGCTATGGGATAGCCTCTTTATATAGATAAACCACCAGCCTGAACTGCGCAATCCTCATGGGCTTACTCCACCTATCTGTGTGTTGCAAATAGCAACAGTATAGTCACAACTGATAGCTAACTCCACCCTTTCATCTACCTCTTTCACTGGTCTCCACTGAACTGATCATGCACTGTAGTGAACTGATGTGTTCTTGAGTTGAATAATGAATTACTAATTAATGAATTAAATAATATTTAATTCACTCCACTCATAACTAATTGATTAGCTAGTTAAACTAATCTCAACTAGTTCAACTAAAATAAACAGAACACAACTCCACTATTTGTCTCATTAACTCCTCCAAACTTCTGCCACTGAAGTCCACCATGAAGTCAACCATGCATGATGCCATCAAACCCTTGGGAATAGCGTAATTCCTCTGTCAGATGCATGAGCCACTTCTGTAGCTCGAACTGAAGTGCTCCAAGAGAGTAAACTGCTGTTTAGAGTCCAAATATTATTAAGGGTAAATAATCTTTGACTTCCCTATTTTTAGGAGAGGCAGTCTAAAAATAGCCTTCGACCTCTTCGACCTAAAAAATAGAGTCTCATCTATTTTTACCAACATGACCAATGCTCCAAGAATCTCAAACTGGAATCCCAGAACCATGCTCCATATGTCTAAAAATAGACATAGTCTAAAAATAGATTTGCGCCGAATTTGCTTGCGGGCCCACTTAGTGAAGGCGACTTCATTTCACTAAGCTCCATCATCTTGCTGCATTTTCGCCAACATATACTGACATGCCATAAAGGTGTGTTGGTTGTGTTCCGGTTCAATGGCTTCAAACCAATTACAAAATCATCAAAGCACAACTGAGTCATACAATGACCCTCCTGAGATAAGTATAGAGGCAGTATCCGATCTTCTTGAAGATGCCATGGATAGTCGCAATGTTGATGTAAATGTTGAAGAAATTGAGATGGCCAAGGAGAAGTTGTTTGGCTACTTAGACCTGGTTTGAAACAGTCCTCCAGCTACTTTGACCAAGATTGAACAGTTGATTGCTTTAGTTAAAAAATTGTTGGATGACGCCAACAATCTTCATATTATGGATTATGAATTCAAGTGTGGATTGGGTGCTTTTGAGCTTTCTTTGAAGAGGAAGAAGAGCTTCCTAAGCCCCAAAAAGAGAAGAAAAACAAGGCAACATAGTGCAAGATTCGAAATTGACTTGAACATCCTGGCAGGTGAAGATGAATCATTTCAGTTTGAAGAACTCAACAAGCGAGGATGCCACCGTGCCAACAATGAATGTTTTTTCCAGGTTTCTTGTGCACGATTTTGTTTTCAATTTGATATTAATATTTATTCCTATATTAGCTATATTTGATGTATTAATGTGTTGTTGACTATGTCCATGTATGTTTGATAGGTGGTGAGGATATGGTTGGAGATTTCTCTAATTTGATGGAATTTCATTTAAGGTGATTAAATAACTCCATGCATTTACACTCATTCTTTTAATACATTGATTGTTTTGTGAGTCATGGAAGATAGCTTTCAAGTGGTTTTGCATACTTGCATAGTTGCATATATTGGTGTGCAAACAATAATCTGATATATAAATTCGAATAAAAACAATGGAAATGTAACAAAATTATTAGAGGAACTGCAATGAAATTGTAACTAAACATGTCAAACACAATTTTATCAGTTTTTTAGAACTAAAAAAACAAACTGGAGAGTTATATATTACAACATCTTTGAGTTGCAACAACGGTGAGCCAGTGTTGCAGCAACGGTGAGCTAGTGTTGTAGCAACTCTGACCCAGTGTGTTAGCAACTGTGAGCCAGTGTGTCAGCAACTGTGAGCCAGTTTGCATAGTTGCATATATTGGTGTGCAAACAATAATCTGATATATAAATTCGAATAAAAACCAAGAAAATGTAACAAAATTATTAGAGGAACTGCATTGAAATTGTAACTAAACATGTCAAACACAATTTTACCAGTTTTTTATAACTAACAAAACAAACTAAAGAGTTATATATTACAACATCAAATATAATGCCTTTACTGTCTATGAGTTGCAGCAACGGTGAGCAGTGTTGCAGCAACGATGAGCCAGTGTTGCAGCAACTCTGACCTAGTGTGTCAGCAATTGTGAGCCAGTGTGTCAGCAACTATGAGCCAGTTTGCATAGTTGCATATATTGGTGTGCAAACAATAATCTGATATATAAATGCGAATAAAAACAATGAAAATGTAACAAAATTATTAGAGGAACTGCATTGAAATTGTAACTAAACATGTCAAACACAATTTTACCAGTTTTTTATAACTAATAAAACAAACTAGAGAGCTATATATTACAACATCAAATATAATGCCTTTATTGTCTATGAGTTGTTGCAACGGTGAGCCAGTGTTGCAACAACAGTGAGACAGTGTTGCAACAACGATGAGCCAGTGTTGTGTAAAAATTTGAATAACTGTTAAATTATTCACCGAGATTATCCTGATCACACACTATTTGAGCTTCATGCATAATACATAACCTCTTATACTATTGATCATCAATTTGCGGAATTAAAAACAATCGCATGTGCACATTAAAACCATAAACAATCACACATATAAACACAGTATTTATGGGAAAGCTTAAAGATGAAAACCCCCAACTATCTGTATATTATAATGATAGAGATCATGTAAAAATCATTGTACAAACTCCTCACAAGCTCTCAGTACAATCTCCAATTGTTACACACTACACAAGCTCAGATCATACAAAACACATGCTCCAATCTGCTCCACCTGTTAGCCAGCCTCTACTGCGCAATCCAATATGGATAATCATGAGATCAAGGTTCAAATCCCACCAGTATGTACTGCGCAATCCTCATTGGCTTCTCAATCAATGTGTGTGCAAATCTCATGCACCAGTATAGTCATAACTGATAGTCACACTACTCTTTCACCTACCTCTTCACTAGTCTCCACTGAAACTGTCCATGCACTGAAGTTAACTGATGTATTCTTTAGTTGATTTATGAGTTAATAATTAGTGAATTAATTAATAATTAATTCACACCACTCTCACTAATTGTATCAATCAGTTAGACTAGATACAACTAGCTCAACTAAGGTAAACTAAACACAACTCCATTAACTGTCTCATCAACTCCACCAAACTCTGTCACATGAGTTCTAACTGAATTCAACCATGCAATAGCTCCATTAAACCCTAGGAATAGCGTAATTCCTTCTGTCAGCTGCATGTGCCACATCCAGGCATCAAACTGAAGTGCTCCAAGAGGATAAGATAATGTTTAGAGTCCAAATATTATTAAGAGCTAATAATATTCGACATATCTATTTTTAGACTGGCAATCTAAAAATAGATTCCGCCCAGTATGTCTAAAAATAGAAGTCCATCTATTTTTCCCGACTTGACCAACCATCCACAAATAACATCCTGCAACTCATAGAACATGATCCATATGTCTAAAAATAGACTTTGCACCAAAAATACCCTGCGGGCCCACTTAGTGAAGGCGACTTCTTTCCACTAAGCTCCTCATCTTGTTGCAATCTCAACACTCCCTCTCAACAAGATAAGGATTATCTGCAACCCTATCCTGCCCCTGTGGTATTCGAATTTGCTCCTGGTGAGCGCCTTCGTCAAGATATCAGCATCCTGATCCTCCGTAGGAATGTATGAAAGTAACATGATTCTCCGCTACACACAATATCTGATATGATGATACCGGATGTCAATGTGTTTAGATCTATTATGAAATACTGGATTAACCGAGAGTTTGATGCAAATATGATTATCACAATAAATCACAGTAGGCTCTAAGTGTGAACCGAACAACCTGACCAGGATCTTCCTCATCCATATAGCCTCGCATGCAGCCAAACTCGCTGCCATATACTCGGCCTCTGCTAAACTGAGTGCCACAGATCTCTGCTTCCTGCTGTACCAAGAAACTGCTGTCGACCCGATACTGAAAATCCCTCCAGCTGTTCTCTTTCTGTCCGTTGGGCTCCCTGCCCAATCTACATCCATGAAGCCACACAACTTCACCTCATCCGACTGTCTGTACCACAATCCATATCCCAATGTGCCTATGAGATAACGCAATACATGCTTGCTCGCCTTCCAAAAGAGCTTGGTGGGCTTAACCATAGCTTTTTAAAGCTGGTTAACTGCATAGCATATATCGGGTCGTGTATTGACCAGATACATAAGCGACCCCACCAACTGTCGATAAACAGTGGCATCCACTACCTCCGCTGAAGTAGAATCCTCCTTCCTCCAACCACCAGGAAGAGGGTATCAACGAGCTTGCGACTGGCTGCATGTTGAACTTCTCCCGGTATCTCCGGGACATACTTACCACACGAGAAACAAACGAAGAGAGGAACTGGCTACTTAATTTCAATCAGGAAATAATGAAGGAGGCCAAGTCCTTCATCTCCAAACTCTTTTGCAGATCCTCCTTGCATGAGAGTATCAAAGCTCCATCACATCGAAAATCAAATCATCTACATAAAGTACAATGATCGTGACTACCCCTCTGTCCCAAGGTACGAGGTTAGGGTCCAGCCTCACTCTTGGAGAATCCAAGTGGGGTGAAATAACGCGTCTGTCCGAGTGTGCCAAGCACGGGGTGCTTGCTTCAACCCATACAATGCTCTTTTGAGTTTGCACACATGCGACTCACTGCTGAAGATCTCAAATCCTTCGGGCTGCTCAATGTACACTTCTTCGTCAATGATCCCATTAAGGAACGCAATATTCACATCCATCTGATGAATGTGCCACCCCATCTGTGCTGAGAGAGCTAGAATCGTCCGTATGGAAGAATACCTTGCGATAGGTGCAAAGGTCTCGTCATAATCGATTCCCTCAATCTGTGAAAAGCCTCGGGCAACAAATCTTGCCTTGTAATTCTCCACACTCCAGTTAGCTGCCTGCTTCACTTTGTAGATCCATCTCGAACCCACCACTGATTTCCCTTCCGGCCTCGAGACAATCTCCCATGCACTGTTTCTGACAATCGAATCATACTCTTCCACCATGGCATCTACCCATGCAGGGTCCTCCACAACTTCCTCGAAAGAGGATGAATCTGTCACGATACACTTGCTCACAAGAGCCATGTATCCAGTGTACCGATCAGGTGACTGTCTCTGTCTGCACTGAGATGTAGGTGCTCCTACAACCTTCTCTGCATCTTGAGCCAGTCGCTCAGCTTCTGTAGTGCGCTTCCGCCCTCTAATGGTTGGCGCTGCATGAGTGGTTTCTTCCACTCCATGAACTTCCTCTTGTGGCTGATCCACATCCTGAAGCTCATCCTTAGGAACTAATAGCTCCCTCCTAATTCGCAAGTGTGGCTCCCTCTCCAAGCGGGCACTTCATAGCTTTCTCCCTCCGAAATTTGATATCCCATCGCTGCTTGAGTCACATTTATACAGGAAAAGCTTACGATAGTTGTGGGGCGTATCGGTCTTAACAAATATCCCAACCTCCGCGATCGCTCAACTTCTTCCACCGGCATCCTTACGTCACATGAATGTAGAATTGTGAACCAAAAATCCTCAAATAGGAAATCTCAGTGCTCACCCGGGGGAAAATTCCTCCTCGGGTGTACTCATGCCAAGTATCCTGTGAGGACAATGGTTCTGCACATATACTGCAGTATTGCATGCCTCCGCCCACAAGTGAATGGGTAGGCCCTGATCATGCAACATCGCCCGTGCAGCATGTTAGACTCAGTCTTGTCAGTCCTCTGTCGTTTCTCGTCATTTGCAGTCATTTAATGCCATTTGGGTCAAAAAGAGTCATTTTAATTCTTGAGTCCAGGGTTTTGTCTTTAGAAGTGCTTCAATAACATGTGCAGGCCAGAGGAAGGTTCAATAAGTTTCTTATTTCAAGAGTTTCATCATCATTAATGCTCAAGAATGATTCTTCTCCAAAACCCTGTTTTGGAGAAGAAATTAGCAAATTAGTTGTTTGTAATAACCATGTAATTTTCCGTCTTGAAGATTTCAAATGCAGGCTCTATGTCACCTTGCCAAACTTCATGCTAAATATCCCTGCAAAGCAGACAAAGAAAAGCCATCATTCAAGTCAGAAAATCAAAAAGGAAATTTGAAAAGCAGAGATGGAGGAGTGTGTGGACCTAATTATGAAAGAGTTAAAAATAAGGGGTGTGTATAATGACCACACTCTTACTTATCAGAGCCGAGTTGGACCTGTGGAGTGGTTGAAACCTTATACTGATGATACAATCAAACAGCTAGGGAAGAGGGGAGTGAAAATTCTTCTCACAATACCTATCATGTTAATCATTCATTTGAATATCATGAATTTTTGGACAAAGGTCTCCTAAATGAAGGCATAGTATTTCACTTTCAAGTGTGAGACTGACTAGCCAAAATGCATAACCATCTTGTGTGAACTAAGCCTTTCTCCAGAAAAAAAAATTGAAGTGTTGTAACCAAGAGTGAACTTGAGAACTTTTGTGTTATGGCAAAGTCTATATAATTTGAACTGATGGTGGAATTCCTGGTGGTGGTATGTGGGAGAAAAATGTACTACTCTCAGAAGACAGGCTCTGCAACTTTGGATGTCTTATAGCTATTTTGGTTATTGTAATGAAAATCACAGTTCGACATGAAAGGATCAAGTTAGCATAACTTGGTCGTAAGATGAATATGAGATCTGCAATTTCAATTAACATGAGATCCCAAAACTATTGAAAATAATTTTATTCTCAGTTGCATAAAGAAGTAAATTCTTGGGCTCCATTAAGGATACTTCAGATTTGAAGCTCTAGTAAAATCAGTGTAATTATCTGCTTCTACATTGGATTTTATGGTCTTGATCAAATGCAGCTTTATTAGTGAGCACATTGAAACACTAGAGGAAATTGACATGGAATACAAAGAATTGGCCCTTGAATCTGGTATCGTGAACTGGGAGCGTGTGCCAGCATTGGGATGTGAACCTACCTTCATTTCAGATTTGGCAGATGCTGTAATTGAGGGGCTTCCTTATGTTGGAGCAATGGCTGTGTCAAATCTTGGGGCTCGCCAGTCTCTTGTACCATTGGGCAGTGTGGAAGAGCTTCTAGCTACTTATGATTCACAACGCAGAGAATTACCACCGCCTGTTACCCTGTGGGAATGGGGTTGGACAAAGAGTGCAGAAACATGGAATGGGAGAGCTATGCAGGTCACTATATTCCTCAAGTGGCAGAGTGTCATCGACCTGTGAGGAAATTTACTCGATTGTTAGCATGGAAGTCAGAAAATACATTAATAAATACGACGTCACAATAGAAAGCATCTCTTATCATGCAGAAATCTAAGATGATGTTCGGGGTGACAGGAAACAACAATAGTTTCGACAAATGCTGGCGCAGGTTTGATCTAGGCAAAGTCAGCATGGAGCGCAGCGCATAGAAGGTCAAACTGGCGCATTTGTGACATGGTGGCAACAGCCTTGCCTGTACGCGATGTTTTCGATTCTACTTCTTTGGATTCGTGCTTTTAGTTACTACATAGAGATAAGACCACTGGTTAGGCAGTCAAAGGTGATCATGCGGATGAGTATTGGCAATTATGAATGGCATGAGCTTTTCCCACAAGTAAATGGATAGGTATGCGCCGATATTGGAGAAGATATTGCGCTATTTTTATTAAAGATTAGTTCTTATTCAAAGGCAAAGTAAAGTCAAAAGCCAGAATTTAAACAAAGGATATCCACCGTGGCAGAAAGATAGGTTCGATTTCCCTTTTCGGTCTTCAGTTGCAAGTCAGAAAGTCAAGCTACAGGTTTTGCCAATTCATTTGTTATCGAAAAACAAATTGTAACGCTGCTCCTTTTAGAGCAGACTTTTCCTATTTTCATGATTTTAGGTGAAACTGCTCCCTATTTTCATCGATTTGTTTTCCCCATCTCTAAGTTTATTTATACATTGTAAATCATTTGTTAAAAGGGGAGAGTTCTGGGAGAAGTAGAGGGAATAACAGAGAGTTTCATTGTACAGTTCAACAGAGAAATAATGAAAGGACGCAGCTCTGGTTCATAAGATCCCTGTGGTGTGAGTTTAGCGAATGTTTTTTCCTTTTGTTTCATATGTAATCGTTATGTTTCATAGTTCATTAATAACCATTTCAATTTGAATGTTTCTAAGTGAGAAGGGTAGAATTCAGCTTACTGCTCTGCCCTGGAGAAGTGTTCATATTATGTGTTTTTCTTCTGTTGGAAAGGATTCATTGTTTAAATGCCCTTTTCAGCTTTCTTAAACAGTGTTTACATTCCATTTAATTTCAATTTAATTGTTAAACTTCATTCCTATCTCGCCTTATGAAATACCCTGTGCCTTTGATTAAATCTCTACTCATGCTGTTCCTTGGTCCCATACAGCCCAGAAAACCCAGTCATTTATTAAAAACCTCATTCATATTTATTTACTAGCCTAAAATCAGTTCCCATTTTAAGTCATCTCGCACCTTATTGCTCATTTTATCGAGATAGACCCAGAGAGAGCCCTCTCCTGTCCTCGTAGGGCTAGCTATGAGGCTGAGCTTGGTTTGATGTTGCCTTGAACCTCGCCTTCCTTCAGCCTAAGGCAGATTCGAGCGCTAACATTGTGGCGACCATACTGGGGAATAATCTCAATGGTTTGCTTGTTGGTGTGTTCATTTCATAAGTTATAGACGGAGTCTGAAGTCACGCCAGGTAGCTTTCGAAACGCTTTTTCCATGCATAAGAGGAAGTAGATAAACGCTGCTTCAGTCGATCTCCGGTTTAGCTTGTGAATGTAGCACTTGATTTGGAAATTACCCCAGTACACTTGTTCGTTCTAGACTTTTGGATGATTGAGTCTAGAAGTCGATAGGCTGAAAATAATCGGTGGTGTCCTTTGGTTTTTTTTTTTGAATAGATCAATACACTGGCTTCAAAAAGGCATACTAGATCAAATCCTGATCCAAATCCGCCTCCAGTATATGAAAACCCCAACCTAATCCCAAGAATTTTCCGTCGAGAAGCTCCCATCATTCCTTTGGTCAAATCTCACTCATACCCCACTATTTTTGAATACATTGACGATATTGAGTTTGACGATCAGTTCGAGTTATCATTGTTTGAAACCAAATACGAAAGTGCTCGCTGATCCACTCATGCAATGGTAGGGTATGTGGAAAACCCTGCGCTGTGTGAAGCTGTAAAAGAAGTAAGAAATCAGTTAGTGGATTTTGAAATTAATGAAGAATTTTTCAGTGTCTTGCTTCAATGTTTGAAATCTCCGAAGTTTCCTCTTGAAGCTAAAACTGGTGTCTGTGAGTTAATTTTTGAAAGATTTGAGAAGGAGATTCAGTTTTTGAATGATCAGATCCAATCATATGAATTCCGAGATCCCAAAAAGTTCTTGGAAACTCTCCCTCCTTCAAAACAAGAAACAATAGAGCTACCTGTGGATGTTTGCATTGACAGTGTGCAGCTGGAAGTATGTATTGCAGGGTTGGGGCAGCAAACAGAGTCTGGCTTTTGCGATCCTATTGCAACATACATGGAAATGTTTTTCAGTTTGACTGATAGATCAAGCTGTCTATTACATAACCAGGCTCATTATGTGCATGTAGGGCTGCCAGCAATTGCATCTGTGATCTGGTTGAAGCACTCTCAAACAACATTCTTCTCAGATTTACTTGAATGGCTGACCTGGAATTACAACATTACTTGATCCATGGACTCTACAGCAAAGTAGGGTAGATAAATAAGCAGCCAAAGGGCAGCATCTTGTTCCAGTTTCATTGCAGTTTTGGTTTAAAGTTTGCTGAGTCAGTTTTTCAATCATTTCAGTCAGGTTTCAGTCCATAAATGAGTCGAACATCTTGTGTCTGTCGAAATAATGAACTCCATAGCCTAATGGATGGAGGCACTGTCTGCTCTCCCAAAGATCTACAGTTCTTGGCACCTCCAAGAAGCGGCAGCTGCCATCCCCATTGGAGCCAATGTTAGACTCAGTCTTGTCAGTCCTCTGTCATTTCTCGTCATTTGCAATCATTAAATGCCATTTGGGTCAAAAAGAGTCATTTTAATTCTTGAGTCCAGGGTTTTGTCTTCAGAAGTGCTTCAATAACATGTGCAGGCCAGAGGAAGGTTCAATAAGTTTCTTATTTCAAGAGTTTCATCATCATTAATGCTCAAGGATGATTCTTCTCCAACACCCTGTTTTGGAGAAGAAATTGGCAAATTAGTTGTTTGTAATAGCCATGTAATTTTGAGTCTTGATTTAGTCTGGGCTCCATGTCTGCCACAGAGCTTCATGCCTAAATATCACACCATGGAGACAAAGAAAAGCCATTCATCATTCCGAGAAAATCAAAAAGGAAATTTAGCGGAGGGCCTGTAGAGCTACTGAACTGATTGTAGAAAGAGTTAAAAATAAGGGGTGTGTATAATGACTACACTCTTGCTTATCAGAGCTGAGTTGGACCTGTGGAGTGGTTGAAACCTTATACCGATGATACAATCAAACAACTAGGGAAGAAGAGTGAAAAGTCTTCTCACAGTACCTATCAGGTTAATCATTCATTTGAATATCATGAATTTTTGGACAAAGGTCTCTCTAAATGAAACAGTATTTCACTTTCAGAGTGTGGGCGGCTAGCCAGTATAACTGTCTTGTGTGAACTAAGTCTTTCTCAGAAAAAAAATTAGTGTGTAACCAAAGAGTGAACTTGAGAACTTTTGTGTTATGGAAAAGTCTATATAATTTGAACTGATGGTGGAATTCCTGGTGGTGGTATGTGGGAGAAAAATGTACTACTCTCAGAAGATAGGCTCTGCAACTTTGGATGTCTTATAGCTATTTTTGTTATTGTAATGAAAATCACAGTTTGACATGAAAGGATCAAATTAGCATAACTTGGTCATAAGATGAATATGAGATCTGCAATTTAAATTAACATGAGATCCCAAAACTATTGAAAATAATTTTATTCTCAGTTGTATAAAGAAGTAAATTCTTGGGCTCCATTAAGGATACTTCAGATTTTAAGCTCTAGTAAAATCAGTGTAATTATCTGCTTCTACATTGGATTTTATGGTCTGGATCAAATGCAGTTTTATCAGTGAGCACAATGAAACACTATAGGAAATTGACATGGAATACAAAGAATTGGCCCTTGAATCTGGTATCGTGAACTGGGAGCGTGTGCCAGCATTGGGATGTGAACCTACCTTCATTTCAGATTTGGAAGATGCTGTAATTGAGGGGCTTCCTTATGTTGGAGCAATGGCTGTGTCAAATCTTGAGGCTCGCCAGTCTCTTGTACCATTGGGCAGTGTGGAAGAGCTTCTAGCTACTTATGATTCACAACGCAGAGAATTACCACCGCCTGTTACCCTGTTGGAATGGGGTTGGAAAAAGAGTGCAGAAACGTGGAATGGGAGAGCTATGCAGGTCACTATATTCCTCAAGTGGCAGAGTGTCATCGACCTGTGAGGAAATTTACTCGATTGTTAGCATGGAAGTCAGCAAATACATTAATAAATACGACGTCACAATAGAAAGCATCTCTTCTCATGCAGAAATCTAAGATGATGTTCGGGGTGACAGGAAACAACAACAGTTTCGAAAAATGCCGGTGCAAGTTTTATCTAGGCAAAGTCAGCTTGGAGCGCGGTGCATAGAAGGTCAAACTGGCGCATTTGTGACATGGTGGCTTGACCTTTTTATCTGCGTCATTTTAATTCTACATACTGGATTAAATGCTTTTAGATTACCATAGAAGATAAGACGGCGGTTAGGCAGTCAAAGGTGATCATGCGGATGAGTATTGGAAATTATGAATGGCATGAGCTTTTCCCACAAGTAAATGGATATGTATGCGCTGATATTGGAGAAGATATTGCGCTGTTTTTATTAAAGATTAGTTCTTATTCAAAGGCAAAGTAAAGTCAAAAGCCAGAATTTAAACAAAGGATATCCACCGTGGCAGAAAGATAGGTTCGATTGCCCTTTTCGGTCTTCAGTTGCAAGTCAGAAAGTCAAGCTACAGGTTTTGCCAATTCATTTGTTATCGACAAACAAATTGTAACGCTGCTCCTTTTAGAGCAGACTTTTCCTATTTTCATGATTTTAGGTGAAACTGCTCCCTATTTTCATCGATTTGTTTTCCCCATCTCTAAGTTTATTTATACATTGTAAATCATTTGTAAAAAGGGGAGAGTTCTGGGAGAAGTAGAGGGAATAAAAAAGAGTTTCATTGTACAGTTCAACAGAGAAATAATGAAAGGACGCAGCTCTGGTTCATAAGATCCCTGTGGTGTGAGTTTAGCGAATGTTTTTTCCTTTTGTTTCATATGTAATCGTTATGTTTCATAGTTCATTAATAATCATTTCAATCTGAATGTTTCTAAGTGAGAAGGGTAGAATTCAGCTTACTGCTCTGCCCTGGAGAAGCATTCATGTTATGTGTTTTTCTTCTGTTGGAAAGGATTCATTGTTTAAATGCCCTTTTCAGCTTTCTTAAACAGTCTTTACATTCCATTTAATTTCAATTTAATTGTTAAACTTCACTCCTATCTCGCCTTATGAAATACCCTGTGCCTTTGATTAAATCTCTGCTCATGTTGTTCCTTGGTCCCATACAGCCCAGAAAACCCAGTCATTTATTAAAAACCTCATTCATATTTATTTACTAGCCTAAAATCAGTTCCCATTTTAAGTCATCTCGCACCTTATTGCTCATTTTATCGAGATAGACCCAGAGAGAGCCCTCTCCTGTCCTCGTAGGGCTAGCTACGAGGCTGAGCTTGGTTTGATGTTGCCTTGAACCTCGCCTTCCTTCAGCCTAAGGCAGATTCGAGCGCTAACACAACACCCATGATCGTTCTGTTCTTCCGCTCAGCAACCCCGTTCTGCTGTGGGTTATGAGGTGCTATGAGCTCTCTTCGAATTCCTTCTACGCTGCAAAAGTCCTTGAATTCGCCAGAGATGAATTCACCACCATTGTCGCTCCTTAGATCCTTCACCTGCTTCCCTGATTCTTTCTCAACCAGCGCCTTGAACTCATAGAAATTTGAGTATGTCTCGCTCTTCTTTTGCATGAAGAAGATCCATGACTTACGAGAAAAATCATCAACAAATATCAGTGCTTTGCTATTGAAGCTACTGAGAAAGGTCCACACACGTCTGTGTGAATTCTCTCAAGGATCGTCGTGGCGCGACTATCCTTCTCGTGAAAGGTGGCTTTCACAAAATTTCCCAAGGTACACCCCTTGCACTGATCTGACTGCACAAGAGTGCCTTTAGGAAGCCCAGTAGAAATCTGCTGCAGTATCTTCAAAGCTCCATGGTGAAGGTGGCCCAATCTCCGGTGCCACAACTCGCCATCATCCCGGCTCACCACTCCTTCTACCTTGCCTGCCATTGCTGCGCAGCCATCTACCTGCAATTGATAAAGGTTCTTAACTCGAACCCCTATCCTCCGGGTCTCACCAGTTGCCTTACTGCGCAGGAAAGCATTTCCTTCGCTAAAGACAACATCATATCCCTTATATTCTAACATCGCCACAGAGATAAGATTATTCTTCAATCCTTGAACATGCATCACTTCCTTCAATCTGAAGGGTTTACCAAACTCCCTCTCAAAGGAAATGGTACCGATATCGGTCGCACTGTATCTACCATCATCGCCCATCTCGATGTGTACTCCAAGATATTTCTCATCCAGATCAGTAAACAAATCTCGATCTCCTGTCATGTGAAAAGACGCACCACTGTCCAGAAACCACACTGATCCCGCCACACTTGAGACCAAGCATGCGATCAACAAAAAATCCAGCTCAAACTGCGAGGCTAAGGCCTCTCCAGCTGCAGATCCAACAGCCTGCTTATTTTTCTTCTTCTGAGGACAATTTGTGGCATAATGTCCGTGTTGGTGACAGTGAAAGCACTTCACCTTGGACATGTCCTGCTTCTTGCCTTTCGCACCAGAATGAGAAGCTTTCTTGTTCTTCCCCTTCTTTTATTTGGCAGCCAAAGTGCAATTCTCTTCATCATATTTCTTTGATGACGATCCGTCCCTGGTACTTCGCCTTATCTCCTCTTGCACAAGATCCGACCAAAGTCGCTCCCATCCTGGCAATTTCTCCCGACCATTGACAGAGTCCTGATAGGAATGCCAACTCTTCGGAAGCCCAAGAAGAGCCAAGCTCACCAAGTCCTTGTCATCTATAGTCACCCCCACACTTCCCAGCCCATCCCTGCATTGGATGAACTTCGTGAGGTACTTGGGCATACTGTCTCCTTTCTCCATCTTTATGTTTATGAGTTTATCCTTGAGTGCCAACTTCCCCTACGAGTCGCTCTTGCTTTGGAATAAATGCAGCCAGGCTTTCCACATCGAGAATGGACAAGCCTTACCATGCGGTGGACACTATGTGATCCTTCACGCCCTCCAACAGAATCCTTCGACACTTTGCTGTCTTCTTTTGCCAAGCCTCAATTACGGCAGCATCGCTAGAAGTAGGCTTTGGGACTTCAGCATCTATGAACTCCTTCAACCCATTGTCATCCAGAACCGCCTCCATCATGTCCTTCCATGCAATATAATTTGAGCTGCCCTCAAGGGCATACTCCAAACGCAATCTGTTGAAAGACATCTCAACTTCGACACCAAGAAAACACTGCTGCAACTTCGAATTCCACCAGCACAAAACTCAACCGCTTCAATGTTCTGCAATTGCTCCGATGATCAATACTGCTTTGATACCATGTAGAAATTTGAATAACTGTTAAATTATTCACCGAGATTATCCTGATCACACACTATTTGAGCTTCATGCATAATACATAACCTCTTCTACTATTGATCATCAATTTGCGGAATTAAAAACAATCGCATGCGCACATTAAAACCATAAACAATCACACATATAAAAAAAGTATTTATGGGAAAGCTTAAAGCTGAAAACCCCCAACTATATGTATATTATAATGATAGAGATCATGTAACAATCATAGTACAAACTCCTCACAAGCTCTCAGCACTATCTCCAATTGTTACACACTACACAAGCTCAGATCATACAAAACACTTGCTCCAATCTGCTCCACCTGTTAGCCAGCCTCTACTGTGCAATCCAATATGGATAATCATGAGATCAAGGTTCAAATCCCACCAGTATGTACTGCACAATCCTCATTGGCTTCTCAATCAATGTGTGTGCAAATCTCATGCACCAGTATAGTCACAACTGATAGTCACACTGCTCTTTCACCTACCTCTTCACTGGTCTCCACTGAAACTGTCCATGCACTGAAGTTAACTGATGTATTCTTTAGTTGATTTATGAGTTAATAATTAGTGAATTAATTAATAATTAATTCACACCACTCTCACTAATTGTATCAATCGGTTAGACTAGATACAACTAGCTCAACTAAGTTAAACTGAACACAACTCCATTAACTGTCTCATCAACTCCACCAAACTCTGTCACATGAGTTCTAACTGAAGTCAACCATGCAATAGCTCCACTAAACCCTAGGAATAGAGTAATTCCTTCTGTCAGCTGCATGCGCCACATCCAGGCATCAAGTTTGAAGTGCTCCAAGAGGATAAGATAATGTTTAGAGTCCAAATATTATTAAGAGCTAATAATATTCGACATATCTATTTTTAGACTGGAAATCTAAAAATAGATTCCGCCCAGTATGTCTAAAAATAGAAGTCCATCTATTTCTTCCGACTTGACCAACCATCCACAAATAGAATCCTGTAACTCATAGAACATGATCCATATGTCTAAAAATAGACATAGTCTAAAAATAAACTTTGCCCCAAAAATACCCTGTGGGCCCACTTAGTGAAGGCAACTTCTTTCCACTAAGCTCCTCATCTTGTTGCAATCTCAACATGTTGCAGCAACGGTGACCCAATGTTGCAGCAACGGTGAACCAGTTTGCATAGTTGCATATATTGGTGTGCAAAAAATAATCTGATATATAAATTCAAATAAAAAAAATGAAAATGTAACAAAATTATTAGAGGAACTGCATTGAAATTGTAACTAAACATGTCAAACACAATTTTACCAGTTTTTTATAACTAACAAAACAAGCTGGAGAGTTATATATTACAACATCAAATATAATGCCTTTACTATCTATGAGTTGCAGCAACGGTGAGCCAGTGTTGCAGAAACTCTGACCCAGTGTGTCAGCAACTGTGAGCCAGTGTGTCAGCAAAAGTGAGCCAGTTTGCATAGTTGCATATATAATTGTGAAAACAATAATTTGATATATAAATTCAAATAAAAACAATGAAAATGTAACAAAATTATTAGAGGAACTGCATTGAAATTGTAACTAAACATGTCAAACACAATTTTACCAGTTTTTTATAACTAACAAAACAAACTGGAGAGTTATATATTACAACAACAAATATAATGCCTTTACTGTCTATGAGTTGTTGCAACAGTGAGCTAGTGTTGCAACAACGGTGAGCCAATGTTGCAACAACAGTGAGCCAGTGTTGCAGCAATGGTGACCCAATGTTGCAGCAACGGTGAACTAGTTTGCATAGTTGCATATATTGGTGTGCAAACAATAATATTATATATAAATTCGAATAAAAACAATGAAAATGTAACAAAATTATTAGAGGAATTGCATTGAAATTGTAACTAAACATGTCAAACACAATTTTACTAGTTTTTTATAACTAACAAAACAAACTGGAGAGTTATATATTACAACATTAAATATAATGCCTTTACTGTTTATGAGTTGCAGCAATGGTGAGCCAGTGTTGCAGCAACGGTGAGCCAGTGTTGCAGCAACTTTGACCCAGTGTGTCAGCAACTGTGAGCCAGTGTGTCAGCAACTGTGAGCCAGTTTGCATAGTTGCATATATTGGCGTGCAAACAATAATCTGATATATAAATTCGAATAAAAACAATGAAAATGTAACAAAATTATTAGAGGAACTGCATTGAAATTGTAACTAAACATGTCAAACACAATTTTACTAGTTTTTTACAAATAACAAAACAAACTAGAGAGTTATATATTACAACATCAAATATAATGCATTTACTGTCTATGAGTTGCTGCAACGGTGAGCCAGTGTTGCAGCAATAGTGAGCCAGTGTTGCAACGACGGTGAGCCAGTGTTGCAACAACAGTGACCCAGTGTTGCAGCAACGGTGACCCAGTGTGTCAGCAACTGTGACCCAGTGTGTCAGCAACTGTGACCCAGTGTGTAAGCAACTATGAGCCATTGTGTCAGCAATGGTGACCCAGTATGTCAATCTGAATCTGTGAATGAAGGGGGACATTCATGAAGATTGCTGATAGAATAATCACTATTTCCTGGTTCATCGGGACGAAGATACCCTCCTGTCTCTAATTAAATTCCAGCAATCAAATTCTTCTTTTTTTGTCAGCATATATTTCTTTTTATATACCCTTGTTGGAAGCCAGATCAGTGGAAACCAAAATCTAAGACCTATCCAGTGATTCCCACACTGTCCCATAGCAATAATATACTAAACAACCCTTGTTAAGGCTGTCTTTAAGTTGAGGTAGTTAAATGGATCTTTATTTTGGGGTTGTTTTCCCATGCTATCCCACCTTGCCTTACATCCTCCCTGTGCCTTAGTTTCCAATAATTGAATACGGTCTGCACAATATGCAATGGTCATCTCCCTATTCTTGGAGATAACCTCTACTAATTTTGGAGAGTTGATGTATTTTTGATGTTCTTTTATCACCTCCACAGGTTTGGGATGTTCTCGTCTAACCCACAGAAGGCTATCGGAATTTTGCAAATAAATGTTCAGATCATCCAACCAACTGGCCTGATTTCTCAAATACGATACAAATGCCCTTAATTGGACATCCCCTGTAACATAGTTGGGATTCCATTTTGTATTATAAGGTACCAAAAAATTATGTTGGTACAGTTCACAGAGCAAGTCTTTCTCTTGATTACAAATTGACATATATGCCTCCTTGAAACAATAACTTCTTTCAATCTGGAGAGGGATATTTTGGATGATAGCATTCTTTTTAAATATCAGGAATTTTTCAGTCAAGTACACGTTGTAATTGGTTGAAGGAGCCCTGCAAGCGAGCACACCATCCATTAGTTGTCCGAGTTCTTACTTATGCTTCTCCAACTTGGTCACTCTCCTTTCCAGCTTAGCCACTTTTTTTTATGTCTTCGTAAAAATTTGTTTTGATATTCTTCAAATATCTTGGCAAGGTTAGGAAGTGATTTGTTGTGCACACTGTAAGGTTCCTCATCATATTTTTGCTCACCAATGTCTTTGGTCAGTTTGATCTCTGGTTCCTCATCCTCTGTTAGTTTCAATTCTGGTTGTTGTTCCTTTGTGTCTATACCCATTTCTTTTGTATCTTTGATATGTAATTCCTGTTCCTCTGTATGGACATCTGTGATTTTGGTATGGGACTTTGTAACTTCAATGTCATCAGTCTGTTTTTTTTCCAAGGGGTATATCTTGTTGGACCCTGGGAGAAGGAATACCTATGTCATCAATGGGTATGGACTCTGCAACTTCAATGTCATTAGTCTGTTTTTTTCCAAGGGGTATATCTTGTTGGACCCCTGGAGAAGGAATACCTATGTCATCAGTGGGTATGGACTCTGCAACTTGGGCCAAGAAATATAATCTATCAAAAGTTTCTTTTTGTTTGAGCTCATTTTTTAGGGTTTTAACTTTGATCTGTAGTTGTTTGTTTTTCATCTGGAGAGTCCTATTCTTCCTTATCAATGAAATATGTAGAGGAAGATGTTTACAGGTACTTACTTTTGCAATGCGCTTGTTTCTCAATTCTGGTTGTGCATTTGATTGGTCCTCCTGATCATCCCCAAACAATTTGGGTTGTGCAGTTGGTTGGCCCAACACTTTTTCCCTACTCAATTGCTGGTACTCCTCTTCATCTGCATACAACATCTGGATTGAGATAAGGCCATCTGAGGGGTACCATTCACTTATTTCCGCTATGTATTCATAGTCATAATTAGGAGAGGGAAGCTTATCAACTTGTTCTTTTGTGTCAGCAAGCTGGCCTAATCCTTCTTCCATGCATCCTGTTGCATGCATCCTTCGTCCATGACCCCTTCAATTAATACATCATGTGGATACTCTTGCTCTTGCTCTTGCTCTTCGTCTACTCCTATCTCTTCAAGTAGTTTTTCTGTAACAACGGGGAGGGTTTGAGGAACTGGAGCATAACGAACTCTCTTTCCCTTGTTCTTCTGGGCTTTTGGCACTGCTGCTGGGTGTTTCCTGTATCCTCTCAATCTTCTGGTCACAGGTTTACTCACCAATATTTGTACTTCATCATCATCATCTTGGCCATCTCCTTTATGTGGAGCTTTAGTAGCAGAAGTTGCCGCTAAGGGGTCATGGGGTGGAGTTGCCGCTGAGAGGTTATGGGGTGGAGTTGCCACTGAGAGGGCATGGGGTGGAGTTGCCGCTAAGAGGTTATGGGGTGGAGTTGCCACTGAGAGGGCATGGGGTGGAGTTGCCGCTGAGAGGGCATGGCACGGGGTTGCAGCTTGGACGTCACGGGGTGGAGTCACAGCTTCAACATGCAATGGCCTTCTAAAAAGTTCATCCCAAGTTCTCCCATCCCTTTGCAGCGCAGCAACCACCAAAATTTTAACAAGGCATTCATGGGAAAGGATTTCTAGTGGCCTCTTTGATTTCTGCACACCTCAGGCCATTTGTTCTAGGTTTTTTGCAAGAAAGAAAGGCATGTTAAGCAACCTACCATGACGCAGGTGGTCTAACAAGCAGAGGTGCTCATAATAAATAACCACATACCTTCCTTCACAAGTGAAAAATCTCTGGGCAAGGTATGCAGCATCCGACCAGGGTTGTGGTAATGAAGTCCTCTCATATCCCGAGCCACTCTTGATCAATCGTTCACCTACCTCAAGGAAATTCCTCACAATATCAAATTGGGGTTTTCGGGGTGCAAACCACTTTTCTCCTGTCTGGAGTAACCCTGACACTTCAACAATCGCCTCTTCTGTCGCAGGCACCATTGTCCCTGCTACCTCTTATCTACCCTCCCGGTAATGCATGGCGAATTCTAGGGCTATGAAATTTTCATGCCCCTGAAACATGCGAATACAATCTATCCAGCTGGCTTGTTCAAATAATTGTTTAACATAACGCGTCTAACAATTCTTCGGAACTTTCATGGCGTATTCTTGGACCTCCCATCTCTAGCTAGAGTTTAGAGCGGCTCTAGTTGTGTTAGCTGTTTGCAAGAATTCGAATGTGGCGCAATGGAAGAGTTAGGGTAATGGGTACAGTAATAAGTAAATAATGGGGATGGGTTATTTAGGGCGGTGCCCATATGCATAAATGTGTTTCCATAAGGGGTCGGGAAATAGATATTCAAACTTTTTAAAACATATCTTGGAAATAGGAGATTGAAGCTACTTTAATTTAAAAAGATTAAAATTAAAATATATAAATATGTATCAATATGCTTGGTAAGATGTGAAAATGAAGAGTTCATGTTGTAACAATGCATTCCATTATGAAATTGTTGACCTATCTACTAACACCACATGTGCATTTTTTCATAATCAAAAGATTGGCTTTTTATTAAAACTTTAGACAAAGTTTATATGAGATTCTGAAGACAACAGAACTTCAATCTTGAGATCAATAGTCTCTGTATGGCTTGATTTCATATAAACATGTTATGATGGGGATGAATGTTCCCCTTTACAAGTCCATGTGAAGCTATCTTTTCAATTCATTCAAATCATAAAATCATATATAACTTAATGCTTTTCAAAGCATATCCCCTGGCATTATTCACTTGCATTGGTATCTGTGTGGGTTCTATTCTCAATACATAACAATGTTAAAGAGTTGGGTTGTCAAGATAACTTCATTGATTTGCAGGCTAAGTTGTTGTTGCTGTCATGGATGTCAAAACGTGCTCCAGTTCAAAATACCTGCCTTGTGGCTGTAGATGTTGATGATGGAGAAATTCACAACAATTGGATTATTGGTTATGGTATTTATACATTTCTGCCCCTTAAATGAGGTTGGATCTATGGATTGCAAAAGTCCAAGATGTCACATTTGCTTGCATTTAACCATGTATGTATAAAGGAAAAATAATGATTGATATATAAGCTATCTTGGTTGCCTTGTAACCAAGGGTATCTCACATAGTTTCTTAATGAATTTCATAATTTCACATAAGAATTAGAGCTCATTATAGTAAAAAAAGAGGCTTGTATAAATTATGGGACCATGTGCTGCTCATGGATAATGAATTTTTCAATGTTCATAGAAGTTGGAATTATGAAGGTGTATTGGAATTTGACTTCCAGAATAAAAGGCATAATAAAAGCATCCATCACATATTCTAATGACATATAAAAGGTTTTGAAACAATTGAAAAAGGATGCACAATATCCTTTCTAATGACATCGAGCAGTGTCAAAGTAAACCTATGCTTCAAATGTGAAACTATCATTCACAAGTTTATTTATTTCAACAAACTGCCATGCTTTGGTCCTATAAAAATTACATAAACATGTTATAACATGACCATGTTAAAAGGTGAACTATGCCAAATAATGTCATTCAAAGTATATCAATTCTACCAGGTTGGAAAAACAATGTTTTTAAGTTATGAAACTATAGGATTTTTTTTCCTCAATGACACCCTACAAAAAGACTTTTGGGTAGTATCGATATATGATTTTAAAATTGTTGATGAGGTTTGTTATAGCCTCAAGGCAACTTCTTATGAGATATATTCATCCTTGGTATGAGATGTAGTTTTAAGTAAAAATAGTCATCCTTGGTATGAGATATAGTTTAAACTAAAAATAGTCATCCTTGGTATGAGATATAGTTTTAATTAAAAATAGTAACTCACTTCTACTTGTATGGAAATCAATATGAAATTTACTTTTCAAAAGATAAATTTATATCTATGTTTATTTTTATTTTAAAAAAAATTGATTTTAAAATTGTTGGTGAGGTTTGTTATAGCCTCAAGGCAGCATCTTATGAGATATATTCATCCTTGGTATGAGATATAGTTTTAAGTAAAAATAGTCATCCTTGGTATGAGATATAGTTTTAAGTAAAAATAGTCATCCTTGGTATGAGATATAGTTTTAATTAAAAATAGTAACTCACTTCTACTTGTATGGAAATCAATATGACATTTATTTTTCAAAAGATAAATTTCAAATATGATTCTATTTACATAATGATTGAGAAGTATAATGTTAACATATTAATTTGATAATAATTTGTTACACTTCATAAATCTTGCATTTAGAGTTATATAATTATGAGCACCACCTAAAACTTATTAAATGACATACAATCCCAAATTAATTTTACTATATATAAACTGAAAAGAAATTAAACAATGATTTTCATAAATACAGAAAATAAAAGCATCCATCACATATAAAACCAAAAAATAGTGAGGCCATCTATAAAAAAAAAACTCATACAAAAATGATGGAGATCATGCTCCAATCTATCTCAAAAAAGATGAACACAATAAGATTACTCCCCCATAATAACCCCAATCCCAATCATAGTAACAATCCATTCATTAATAGGAAATCTATAACGATGCCTATCAATAACAATTGGAGCACATGTTGGCTCCACAAATCTACCACATCCACGTCCTTTGGATGCTGTTTTAGAAAGTATTGAATCACAGACCCTTTGGACATCAGATTGGTACATAATCTCAAACCCGTGGAATTGTGCAACAATGGATTTTGCTTGATGGTGAAGGGGATTTAGGTTAGGTCTTCTAACTTGGTAGATGCCATTCATCTGGTTGATGATTAGCTCGGAGTTAGTGTAAGTGACAATGTCAGTTGCACCATAACTTCGTTCAGTCGTGAGGCCCTCTATCAATGCATGATAGTATGCCTCATTGTTCATTGTAATCCCAGGTATTTGTCTACTATTTTGATATACTTGGCTAAGGGATTCATTTTGAAGCATGAACCTTATCCGTGCATTCCATGGGTTTGGATGGCACCATATCTAGATAGCCAGGACCCATTTTGCAACCATCTGCAAAACAAGAAAATACAAAATAAATACCGCTCTCTCTACAAAATAAATACAAAACAAAGTTTGCAATATAAATAAAAATTTAATTAATTTCATTTGCGACAACACACTTACAATGGAGGCAACACAATTACAATGGCGGAAACACACTCACAGTGGCGGCAATAGCGAGTTGCCGCCACTGTAAGAGTGCGTTGCCGCTGCTGTAAATTTTAATTTTGCGCAGTGGCGGAAACTCGTTGTTACAGTGGCGGAAACTTGCTGTTGCCGCCACTATAAGTGTGTTTCCGCCACTGTAAATTTTCATTTTCCGCAATGGTAGCAACAACCAGTTGCCGCCACTGCGTAAAATTAAAATTTATAGCGGCGACAACACACTGTTACAGTGGCGGCAACTCGTTGTTTCTGCCACTGCTCAAAATTTAAATTTACAGTCTCGGCAACTTGTTGTTGCCGCTACTGCAACAGTGAGTTGCCGCTCTCTACGAAATAAATAAAAAAGGAATGCAGTTTGCAATTTTTTTCATATAAATAAACACTGGAATTTACAGCAGTTGCTTTGCGGCAATACACTGTTAACGGAATGGCCTTCTTTTTATAACTCACTGTTGCCTGCAAATTTTGTTTTTGAGCAAAGGGGGCATCTTGCCGTTGCAATAGCGACAACTCACTATTTCCGCTACTGCAATGGCGAGATGCCCCCATTTCTCAAAAAAAAAAATTGTAGGCAACAATGAGTTATAAAAAGAAGGCCATTCCGTCGAAGTTGCCGCTGCTGTAAATTTTAATTTTGTGCAGTGGTGGAAACTCGCTGTTACAGTGACGGCAACTCGCTGTTTCCTCCACTACTCAAAATTTAAATTTACAGTCGCGACAACTCGTTGTTGTCGCTACTGCAACAACGAGTTGCCGCTCTCTATGAAATAAATAAAAAAATCCAGTTTGCAATTTTGTTCATATAAATAAAAACTGGAATTTACAGCAGTGTCTTGCGGCAATACACAGTTATAGTGGTGGAAACTCACTGTTGTTGCTACTGCAATAGCGAGTTGCCGCTACTGCAACAGAAAGATGCCCCCATTACTCAAAAACAAAATTTGCAGGCAACAGTGAGTTATAAAAAGAAGGCCATTCCGTCGAATAAAAGGGAGGAAAATTTACTGACCTTGCTACTGCTCTTCTCTACTTTGCTCTGTTCTGCTCTGTTTATAAGGAAGAACCACGGGCTCTGTTCTGCTCTGTTTTGCTCTGTTCTACTGTTACTGCTCTGCTCTTGACTGAATGGAGAAACGCTCTCGACAAAATGACTCAACGAAATGGTGGTCGACGGAATGAATAAGGAGAAGGTGTGGGAGGATGCATAAATTTGAAATGGGATTTGGGCGGCAACTCTGCAGCTGGTAGCTAAGAGCCATAATGGCCGAGCGAGTCATTTGGTTCAAAATTGAGAAAATGTCAATTCAGCCCTGAAACCGGTTGTGTGAGCCCGCATGACGGCTCGTGTGAGCGTACCTGCAAACGGGGATGGTTAGCCCGTTACGAGACAGTTGAAGGGGAATGGCAACGGTAACATCGCGGGACGGAGACAGTGAGAGGCATGGGGCCCGCGTTCGCCAGAGGCATTTTCCAGATGTATTCGACGATCGCCAGGTGCACAAAACCCAGGGCCATTCCGTCGAGTGGTTAGCCCACTCCGTCTCTATGGTTCTAGAACCCACTTATCAAATAGAATGACCAATAAGAGAATTAGTTAAGGGCGTAATTATTTTTTGTTAGATCCACGATTGATATGACTTAGGGTTTTTTTGTTACAGACGATTGAGATGTGGGGTTGGTGGTTATTAGTGTAACCACCTTCCTACCATGGCTCTTTACATATCCTTTTGAATTTTTTCCTAGATTTTTCGCCCTCTTACAGGTAATAATTTTGCAACATCACTCAGAGGTTACCGATACAAATTTACAAAAAAATCATCCAGTTTTTCTTTTTAATTTTAGTTAAACTCCTATTGTCTACACGTGTTCATCACAATTTCAATGGAAACACCCTACTCATAGGGTTTCTATTTCGGTGTATGAACCGTTTTTAACGATCAATAGAAATTCACCCGCAACACTCCTCATTTGATATTAGTTACAATATGTAGAGAATTATTGATGTTATGACTTTGAGGGTATTCTTCCTTGGTGAAACATTGTTATGTTGGAAACTTACTCAATAGTTTTGACTGAATGCCTTCATGACCATTATTAAAAGAATTCCATTTTGATATATATAATGGTTATGGTATCTAAATGGTTGTCTGCTGAGTTTATTTGAATATTTATTATAAGCTTATTAGATTTTTAAAGGGAAAATCCTTCCTTACATCTTGTTTATAAACCCCTTTTAATTTTAATTTCAATGCTCAGTGTGCAAATATTTTTTGTTTACTTTTGAACTAGGTTTATGGAAAATGTTTTATTATTCACAATCCATTGTATTTATTAGAGATCTTATTCTTGAATATTTCCTTTTTTAGTTCTATATTGATACTTTGGTGAATCAATATATGTATGAATAGTTCAAGTAATTATAAATTTTGTTCCAAACTTTGATTAATTATGTATCTCTAGAACAATAATTGTTCTAGTTACTTTTCTTCTGTACCCTAATACTTCTAGACTATAATTAGGCCATTCAACCTACATAGATATAATTATGAGGCAAAAATACTTTGTTACATCCAAAAATGTAGTCATTTATGCTTACCTCTGTTGTCAAAAATTTTAACACCACCCTACTTGAAGAAATTGCATTGAGGGTTCATAGTTAGTCTCCATTCTAGAGATAGAGGTAGAATGTAATATCCAATTAGCATAATGTTGCAACTATTACAACAGAATTGGTGATACTTTTGACAACTATATATGGTTCTAACGATCAACCATCAAGGAAGGAAACTTAGTCTTTGAGTCTTATTTTCCATAAAGGAAGATAGACAAGCACTAAATTCCCCCCTACATAAAGTCATGAAACTAATGAGAAATATCAAAGCAACATTTTTATGTTGTACCACTATGGAGTTGCAAAGTAAAGGAAACCATATCATTGAAGAATAAAAATAAATGAATATTAAAGTCTTACAAGAAATGATGTTTTTTTTTTTTTTTTTTTTTTTTTTTAAATATCAGGAGGGAAACCAGTAACGAGAGCCATACAGTCATATCTACCACACAAGATCACATTGTTCTGCCAATGAAAACCCTCTTGGCTGGCATCATCCCCTGCTGACAATACACAACAAGGTTCACAGGCTTACGCTTGACAGGCACCCACGGGGTTTGAACCGGTGACCTTTACAAATGAGTGCCTTAACAGAACACTCAATCACCAACAAGCCGCCACCCCGTGGGTTTAAAGGTAGTGGGATTTGGCCCAGTTTAGTCTAAATACTCGCACGGGGAGCCACAACCTTGCTTAGGATTGAACATGAGATCAGTCTGTCATAACAAGGCTGACCTTACCACTCTGTTGCCACCAACGACCTTTACAAGAAATGATGATTGATTCGTGAGTCACAACAACATTTTCTGATTGAGGATTTTTTTTTTTTCCAAATTTTACTAATTTTTATTTTGTGGGCCCTTGCCAAGTTATTTATGTACATAAGTTTTGTTGTAACACTGTGTATGCATGATTACATCATCACCAAATATTTTTGGCAGAAAGGCCAACAATATGTTGTAGGACATGAAAGCAACCAAACACAACAATATTAAAATTAGTGAAAACATAGGGAGGGACACCAAATCCGAGTGTCATTGACTGGTGCACATATATAACATATTCTTAAATGTGTCAGTAAATCTATCTATTATATGATCAACGGTAGGATGTAAGAGAGTTCTGAAGGATGGTTGAATACCCAAGTTTGAAGTGACAAACTGCATGACGTGGGATGGAAAATCTTCTTCCCTACAGGGATAAAAATGTTGATCCAATCTTAAAAGGACCTTGTAAATTTCCTTTATTGATTGATCATATTGACAATTCAAATAGTTGGGTAAGAGCAAAAACTACTAGGTTAATAGATAAATCTTATAGCTTTAATAGAATGGGGGAATTAGATCAATCCATTTCAAGTTTGGAGTAATTAGAGATGAGTCATTTGAATACTTGAAAGCAAGGCTTGTCACACGCCTAGTTATGAGAAGTAAATTTGCAGAGGTCATTTTGGGTATACCAAGTGTAGATATTGTTCAGGAGATGGTCCCTATAGTTCTTCCAAAGCTTTTAGTTTTACAACAACATAATTTCCACGCATTAGCTACTTTTCATGAATTGGAAACATAGTTAAACACAATTTTGCCAGTTTTTTTGCTGGAATGGTGTCACAAGGCTCTATTGTTTGTGTTTATTCACTTATATGCAAAGTAACTAGTTACTGTAATGCAATTCTATAAAGCCCAAATAGGATCTAATACTAGAGATTATTTTACTAGAGCATTGCCAATTTTGCTTTAGGAGTTTGTACATTTCCTTAGGGATGCAAGATAATACTGATGAAAGGCTATCAAGGGTTCCAGATATGATTTAAGAGGTGGATAGTCTTGCCACTGGATCATATGATCTTCTAGTATCTTTAAGGAATTACTTTTTTGGACTTTTTAATTGTGTATTGTTACAAAAAAGTTGTGTTGATGACTAGTCATTACATAAGAAAGTATTGAGATGTTCTAAAAAGTTGATTGAAATGATTGGTCCTCATCTTAGTGCATTTGTACCAAAATTTATGGTTTTAATTATGCATTTTGTAGAGAAAGAGAGTCTTCAATATGAAGGTTAACATGTGTGGAATTTATTCATTCGAAGGTTTCTCAAGTATCTCCTTCAAGTATCAAACATGTCTCTCCTTAGGTAGTGGCTATAGTTATGACATTTATTGAGAGAGAGCAACATCAACATAATATACATTTGGATATGCTGGTGGAAATATTAGAACAACTGATAGTGAAAAAAGAACAGACAATTTCTAGGGGAACAACTGCTTGAGTATCCCATGCTTTCCAACCATTCCAGTCTAAATAATGCGAATCAAATTCTTCAAGAATCATGTGGGGGATGTGCATAGGATTCAAGGACACTAGAGGCCACATAATTAAATTGGTATGTGCAGAGTGCCTTGGGGATCTTGGAGCAATTGATCTTGTCAAATTTTAAGGGGAGTATTTACCATCATTTTAAGATACAATATTATGATAATGACTTTATTTTTTAATTAAGACATGAACATATTGTTATATTTTTTAGTGATGCATCTGATATGATTATGCAAGATTCAACTGATTTGGAAATTCAAGATCTTCTGAAAGTTGTTGGTTGTAAAGCATATTTACATGGTATTCGAAGCAGAGCCTTGGGAGAGATGATGGAATGCGGGCAATGTGGTGCTCATGTTCCTTATGTTGCTGGTATTTCTTTATACTGGAAAGTATGCAACTTCTTCTTTATGGTGAAAGCAAAATCTACATGCTTTCGTGACATGTAAATGATTTTCATTATTGTTATTAAATTCGTATAAATAAAAATGCCAATGATACTAAAATTAATTCCACTTTTTGGTTTAATACTTTCTTTGATAAACAATTATGACTTTGCTATGTTCTCAATAGTGGTGGAAGAGATTTTAGTGTGAATAAGAGAACAAATAAGGAGCAGTCTTTTGATCAGAATTTTGATAAATCTAATGAGGTAGTGTGAGTTAGCTGTAAGATAGGTTATCCAGTTCGTGTTGTCCGATATGTTTTCAATTTTTTTAGCTTGAAACTATGATAATGCTTGATATATACATGTGTTCTTTAACTTATCAGCTAGCCTTAGGCTACATTTCATTCATTACGTGGCTTACATAAGTTTAATTTGGATCTTTGTAAGAGAATTTCACGTCTCATAAGGTGAAGCATTCATCTTATGCACTAGAAAGTGTGGCGTTGAATATGATGGCATATATGGAATTGAAAAATTTTGGCGTAAGAAAGGAATTCATGTTAGGATTATTAGCTAAATGGGAACCTTTGATTGAAAGTTGTTTTTTCCAAATTGTATTTTGAGAGCTCTTATCCTTTTTGCATAGGTTTTATGTTTGAAATAATATAGCTTAATTGTTTGCTTTATGTCTAGTTACACATGGAATTTGTTATTTTGGTTTGTATAGGATCTTGTATCAAGTACTTAGTTGTGGTTCTGAATCTGGTATTCAATGTTAACATATTGTGTATACAACTGTGCTTTTCATAAGTTCACCATATTATGTCGATCCTTTCTTGATTTGACCTTAGGTTTTGTTAGTAGCTCTGGCACCATTATTTGGACAATATCATGTTACATGTAGATCCATTCCACAGTTACTATGTGGCTCTTTTTGTTCCATCCCATGAAGACCTTGAAAGTTGGGCTCAGAAAGAAGTAATTGTCTAGAAGGATTTTTCTAACTTGTGTCAGAAGAGTGATTAACCTGCACCCACATCAAATGGCCACAAAAAATGGTTTTTACTATTGACATTATATATTTTCTATTGTTTTATACATAGGTGAGAAAAACATGCAAATATTGACAACTTTTTATTTAGACATAACATTTTTGTGTGCTATGGTTTTTCCCTTTGAGGGGAAGGGCATGTATTTGTTGAAAGGTATAAGCACATATGGTTGTTGAGGAGTTGGTATTAAATTTTTACCTTTTGAAGCAAAAAGGGATGTTGTGATCATATTTATATAGTTGTTTGTTTGAATTGCATGTAATATCATTATTGAATTAATTTTTCATTGTCTAGCAGTGAGCTCTACAAAAATCATATTCAAGGAAGCATTCCAAAGGAATTTTGAAATACGAAGAGATTTATAAGCATGGAATTGTATAAAAACAACATTATGGGTGAAATTCCTCAATCATTGGGGAATTTTAAGGAAATTTTATTTTTGTAAGTTTTATTTTTGTTATGTCTAAGTGGTCATGATGGAAACATCCAAACTAGGATTATAATTTAGAGATACTGTCTCAGATAAAAAAATGAGGTGCCCCAGTTCTATTTCACTGTTCATATCATATGATTTCTTGATGATGGTTGTATGGTAATTTCTTAATTTAAAAACACCTTAACAATAATTCCCTAACTGGACAAATTCTCAGGGAACTTACTAAAATTGCAAACCTTAAAGTCGCATAAGTTGATTTCTTGTACATAATCTATGTTTTTGTTTTTGTTTTTATTTACAAGGAACAAGTGAATATACAATTTAAATTACTCAAATTCTTAGTGGTTTATTGTTATGATTTGATTTGCACTTGCAAGGAGGTCTCCAATAATAATTTGTGTGGGTCTATTATAACAACTGGACCATTTGAACACTTTCCAATGACAAAGTTAGGACCTTTCTCTTAGCATATTTTCTACCATTATTTTGGAAGATTTTTTTACAAGAATGTTTTCACTTTAAAGTTTATGGTATCCATTTGGTCATGTCTCCAAGATTGATTCTCTTTGTGGATTTTTGGCTCTATGCTTTGCTACCACTATATACATTTTCTTTGCTATTATTTAAGAATCATAGATGCAAAATACACAACAATAGTGTAACATAGTTTTTCGTATTGAAACTATATATTACACTATATTATAGAATGTGTTACTTAAGGAGATGATTTTGTTGAGCTCCAACTAATATAATCCTCATCTTAAAGAAATTAATGTGTATTCCCACCAACCTATTTGTGGTGTTTGTGAATGTTAGTTGTGCATGTTAAAGTACTATAATTTCAATTCAATCCTACAATTTCTTCCTTATTAGCAAAGCATTCGGCTAACTAAAAAAATCACAACATTTGCACAAATAACCTAGTGACAATTATCTATGACATATTTTATTTGATTTTCAGTAGCATGAGGACCCATCTCTATCACTATGGTTTATGGGAGGAAGCATCCTCTTTCTGTGGGAATTTTCCTGTAGAGCATGAGATATTTTTCCGATGCCAAGCATGATTGAGGAACGTCCTTGGCATCCATCAACTATCCTAGGGATGTTGAGTAGTCCTCAAGGTAGTTGGGGGACTTCTCTTCCTGATAAACTCTTCTAATGAAGGATTGGTCCATCAACTCATACAATTTTGGGTTTACCGTAACCATAACCAACAACCCTCCCTTCAGAAAATATAACAAGCCTTTAAATTTTAAAAGAAAACATTAAAAAGGTGGCCAACCTAAACTAAATAGTGAGCACTAACCTAGAGCCTAACACAGTAGCTAACTCGAGTTTCAATTAACTTGTGGACGTTAGGTTTTTCCTTTATTTATATAGATCATTCTGCGTTATTCCAGTTTCAAAATTTTTGAATCTGAAAGAGTAATAAGTGTTTAGACTTAAGATTGACTTTCTGCAATATTCCTTGAATCTAAAATTGGTCACCAATTGAAGAGGAAGCCTCATTCTGGAAATCAGAACCAATGAGCATACATGTGAAATTTTGAAGGCAGCGATATAGAACATAGGTGTTTCCAATCCAAAATGCTCCCACTATAAAGATAATTGTTGCTTGGGTTTGTTGGTCTCATGTTGTATTTCAAGTAAACCATAGGTCAACAATAGAAATAACATAAGGACTAGATATTTTTGGATTGTATACATTCCATTCTGGAATAATAAATGAAGTCACTACAATGTTGTGAGGGGTTTTGATTACATTGAGAACAAGTGTCAAGTATGCATTGTGGGATATTTTGAACAAAAAATATGATATAATTTTTATTGTGAAGTATTTCCATGTCTAGCCATATTTATTTGATCAAATTTCCATAATTCCATCGACATGATCTATTGACTCTTATGTGTCACCTTAACTCAGAATTTCACAGTTTTGAAAGGTGAATATGTTTTGCATTCTGCATTTGACATGCCTTTTAATACCTTTCAATAATTTTTCAAAATTTCATGTTGATTGTCATTCCCTTAATGAAGTTTGTTTGATAAGGACCATGCATTGTAAATACACTATGCCAAATGAATAATACTTGTTTTGAATGTGCTCTCTAGTGTCATGCTTTTATGATCCAGATTCCAAAGCTATTAACATCAGAAGGAAACTAATTATTTTTAATAACGACTTAACTGTCATCTTGTTGTGTTTTGTTTGGTTCTTCCTTTTTATCATACAAAAATTATAATTCACTAGAAGGAAACTTTAATATGACTAGTGAGAATACACAGGAAAATTATTATTTTCTCTCTTGCATTCTTCCCTTACTCTTTTGTGTGAAATTTTCATGTGCCTCACATTTCTTGGGATGCTAATGAATATGAAAATAAATTTGTGTATGATTTAGTGGGATTATTAGGTGTATGATATGTTTAAATGTATTAATGAATTTCATGCATTACCTCATATGGCATGCAGATTATTCGATAAGTAGAGTGCAAGCTGATTCTTGCAATGCAACTAAATTGATGCCTGAAAATATAACATACCTTACCTTTTGAATATACTCCTGTCGGTACATATATTTATCTCTTGAATTGGATGAATTTTAGATTAAACAATCAAATAAGTAGGATATTCAGAGAAGCAACTTTGCAATCATCTCACTGTGCCATGGATGTGCTTTATGGATTATGCCATCCTTACTTATTTAAATGGTCTAAAGGCAACATAATGGAAAGGCATCTCCTTTTTAGTGGTAAGAATACAAGCTACCGAGAGGTCAATTTTCTTCTCTTAATCTCTTCTCAAATACCATTACACATGGTCGATGCTATACATACATTTATGTGATATTCATAGACAATATTTTTCTTCAACTACTTTATTATATTAGATTATGACACATATTACGAATCAAAATCCTATTTGATTTCTTTAGCAAGTAGCATCATGTTCCTTCAATAGTGGATAAGTGCATTGTGTCTTTTTTGGTTGCATTTCATGTCATCATATAGGACATGTTGATGAGCGGATGAGAGCTGGAGGAATTAACAAGTAAACTTTTTTTTTTTTTCCAGTAAAATTTTATCTTGTTATAAGTCCATGTTGTTGAAAATATATAGATTTATCTGAACAATGAAAAGAGATTGAGAGTCAACAACATATTTACTCTTACTAATCATGTTTGTGTGGCTTTCTAAAATTTAAGCTTTCCATTTTTTCTTTGAAGGACAATCTAATAATAGAGTGTTTTTTTCCATTTTTGAAAACAACCCATGCATCAGGGGTCCTAAATTGCAAGGGGGATAAACATATGATTCAAGATGTTAATGGAAACAAGCATGATGCAAGGAAAGTTGTGTGGAGATGTCATTTTTTAAACAAGGATAAATTTCAATCTTTCATATATATTCTCCATCTTTTATTGAAAAGAAAGTTCTTTGGTTAATGTTCCTTTGTATGCAACTGCATGTAGAAAATTCCCACCAACTTCTAGACCCGCTCTACTGGTCCATGCAATATTGTAATTGACCAATATATGAGCTTTACTAAGAAATCATAGAAAATTTTTCTAGATACTATGTCTGAGCAGTACCAGTTCTCTGCCATATATTGATGTATAAGACGTAAATTCTAATAGATAATTAAAATGTGATTACATTAAATTCATGGGAACTTTTTATCCTACTGCTATATGTTTAGTTACTCTTCATTTTTTCTTGTCGTTGGTGACATCAAGCATGTAATGTGTCTTTTCTTTAGCTCTAATTACAATTCTCAGAGACTGGGCCTGAAGTTGTCTATCTCCAATTATATGATTAAATCGACTAATAGAAGTGATGGGGAAACATTAAGGTAAATAAATTGCTCATTTCAAAATCATCTTATAGTTGTGAAGGAAGCAACATCTTCTCTTCGATTTTAAATTTAAGTGTTACATTAATGTAGACATGCATTTGTATGCACTTCCAAAAGGGATGATCACATGAAGTCAATTTTACAATTTCTGGTATTATTTAGTGTCAATTTATTCCAAAATGTCAAAAATTATTTTCATGAATTGTATGAATTGTGGACTAATAAGATTATGGTCTCATATAAATATTAGGTAACAATAGTCACAACCACAAATATATGTAATAGGGGATTTTTCATCCTTTTCATTATTTCAATATGCATGTCATCTTGATCTGTAGCTTGTGCAAATGATATGGCATAATTTAGTTAAGAATAGATTCAATTCTAGAATCTAGGGCATGGTAACCTATTTAAGTTCTAATTTTTTGTTTAATACAGTATATTATACGAGGCTACCTTATTATTATATCCTTTTTACTTCATTTCATTTTATTCTAGACCTAGCTTTGTCATTTTCTAGGAGTTTTGTTTGCTCTCCCACATTTTATAAGTAATCTACAACTTGAAATTTTTAACATGTAACTTAGTTGGCATTATTGTGCCTAAGATTTCCTTGAAGGTTGAATACTAAGTTTACTAAGGTGTTATTTTCTATAGTGACATTTTATTTTCTTTGTTTATATAGGTCATCTGGCCACATAGTGGCCACTATTGCCCAACTGAAGAAATTTGTTCGAGTTTCTTGCTTTTATGGGGAAAAATGACATTGACAATATTGTTGATGTTGAGGTATATATTGTATAAATCCTTTATAGTCTACTTTAGTTTATATTTAAGTTTTCATCGTCTTTGATGTTTTATACTCTGCATTGTATCTTATTTATTTTTTAGAAAAGGAACTCAGTATTGATGGTAAGAAGCAGGAATTGAAGAAAGAGGAGAGAAATAACACTGGAGCGACAAAATGCAAATTAAAGAGAGAGAGGAGAATTGGTTTAGTGGTACTCGTAGATCCAATATCCCACATAAGACACACACATAAATATTGATAGTCAAGTCTTCAAAGTTGTTGAATTCACCCCCAATGCCTTAGAAACACAATGATAATGTTTTGAAGTGATGAAACAATATTTAATTTGTAAATTATATTCCAACCAATATTAAGTTGGAAACTCATATTGTAATACTTGAAATTTTATATAATATAATTTATGTGGTTGAAATTATTTATAATTGCACTTGATATTATTTAGACGTATTGTAATTAACATGTCACTTTGTGTTTTCATATTAGATGAACATGTACATTGTATGACATTTTTTTTTAATTTTTTTTGAAAAGTCATATTGATTAATTTATGTTGATTAATGATGAACATAAAATCAATCTAAAACTACTAAATTAATAGTTTATGTTGATTAATGATGAACAAAAATAAAAGGAATATACGACTAAATTAGTTTCTTACAATGCTTGTTAATGAAAGTAAATGAAATGAATATAAACTAATAAAATAGTAATTTATATAATGAATATGAAGCTACCAAAAGAAGATAAATGACTACTACAAATGATAAATTTGTGAGTACAAATTACGACTAAATTTTGCATATATACGACTATTAGTAGCTAATTTACAGTATCTTATAACACGACCAGAATTTAGTCATATTTCTTTGGTCATTAATTGGTTTCAAACGATGACTAAAATTTGCATATATATGAATATTAGTAGTTAATTTGCAGTATCTTATAACACAGCCAACATTTTGATCATATTTCTTTGATCATTAATTGGTTTTCTTAGGAGATAATTTAGTAATATATTTTGTTGTATATTTGGTCATTAAATGTAGCAATTAATGACTAAACCAATGACTAAATATACTACTAGATAATAAAATTGAGCCAAAAAATTAATGACTAAGCTAAAATCGACTAAAAGTTGGTCGCGTTATAAGATACTGTAAATTATCTACTATTGGTTGCTGACCGAAAACTAGTCGTTTATATGCAAATTTTAGTCCATTTTTTAGTAACTAATTAGCTATTTTGTACTAGTGCTAGGCTACCCGGAAACCAACTTGTCTTTTTTTCTAACCTAGGTTCAAATTTAATATTCTACATTTATGGTGTGTCAAATTTTATGTCCTCATGAAGACAACATACATATACATTTCCATACATACAAACTGTTATTTACCGATACTATTGTACTTACAGGAAGAATTTATCATTTCCTTTCGAATAACAAATATTGTAGTGTACTTAATAGAATATACACTACAAACATATTACATGTTCTGGAAGGCAAGAGACACTTATCTGATTTGGTTTGGGTAACAAGGAAATTCATATAAGAGAAAGACCACTCCTCCCAACCAATGGGAATGGAAATCACGTCCAATTATCCTCCCTGAGCTAGTTTTCCACTTCTACAATAGTTTCTTGACAGTGACCTAATAAGGTATGTCTAGAGGAATCAAGATTGTACAATTCCAACCCATAAATTCACAGGACTCTAGTCTGACTTAGGGATTCCATTGGCTCCAACAAGATCAAGAATACCCTAATTGGTAGTGCCTTGCTCAACGGATTAATATTTCTTTCTCCCTTCTTAGTTGTCTCAGGTTCTATCATACCCTCTTGGCTTTTTTCCCCAGTGAGATGATTTATCTCTAGGAAAAGGGAGTAAGTGAAAAAAAATTCATTTAGTGTATCTTCCCCGTGAATTCCATGGCTTACCTTAACCATTTTTTTATAAAATTAAAATTAAATTTAAACATTAAAGTTTTCCACTAGGCTTTCCACACAGCCCCTGATTTACCAAGTCGTTGCAGTAAAAATAAATTAAATATTTAATTTTTTCCGAGGGGTGTTACAAAATACATCAGACATTATATAGTTAATTTATAAAAAAATTCCAATTGTTTTCTCTTTTCCAATAGGCATACATGATTTTGTTAAGAAGAGTATACCTTTGCATTAAAAAAGGGTTTTGTAGGTGAATATCTTACAACATTGTCACTATAAAACTCAAAATTTACAGGATATAACACTAAGAGGAAATATTTTAAATAGATTCCATCAGTCATTCATGAATTATAGGAGGTTTGATTTGGCTATTAAAATTTAATTCACATATCTTCAATTTACACCCCTTATTAGTACTATACTTGTCCCTTCCTATTGAAGTCTCTTAGGACATGAAAATATGCTTTGGATGAAATATTTTCAATATTTTCCATTATTTTAGTGATGTTTTGCATAGATTTCTCCTTTGGCAGAGAGCTCTTAACGAGATGATGTAGGATTATGAGAGAATCTCTCGTAACCATAAGTGTATTCACATGATTTTCTTTAACTAACAAACATCCCTGGTAGAAATCATATATCTATGTTTGATTTTTTTGTTATATAGCTAAAATCCATAAATACCTGAATACTTTATCCTCCTTAAAGTCATAGAATACTCCTCCCCACTATCACTCATAAAAATATAAATAAATTTAATGTTTACAGAAAATCCTAAATTGGAATGTTGAATACCCATGCTCGTTGTGTTTTCTTTATGGGTTTTTTTTTCTCTATCCATTTTTCGATTTGTAATGAATTATTTCTTGTGGATTTTTTCGACATTCTTACAGGACATCGTCATTTCGTGATGTGAAATAGTAAAATAATGTTTAGGGTATATATGCTAATTAGTTGTTGGGCATTCTTATATGACATCCTCATTCCGTGATGTGAAATAGTAAAATAATGTTTATTAGGGTATATATGCTAATCTTATTGAAGTCCTGCTACAAACATTATTTTCTAAATTAAGATTGATTTAATGCGGTGTTTGTAAGTTATGTGATTAATCTGAGGTGGTGTGATTCTATGAGATTAGTAGATCAAAAATACATTAGACTATACATTCTATCACTTTAATGCATTCTTTGAATCTTTTCAAATTATAAGTCCATTGAACTTTTCAATTTGTAAATCTGTTCAAATTTTCCTTAATAAGCACATAAATTTTGTAACTTCAAAATGAAAATTAAGCATGCAAATTTCCATAGTATTGTGGAGAGGGCTTTTGTGGTTGATTTTCCATGCAGTGAGGAGTTGAAAGGTAGCTGAGGAAGCCCTCTTTTAAATATTTGATATTTCTAGTTTATTCTCCAACCCTTTTCTCAAATTCTCTTCTTAGTAAGACTTATTTCTCATTTTCATTTTCAATTGGTCATTGTATATAAGTGAGACTTTTTGAAAAGTTTTCCACTTTATTTTCAGATCTAATTTGTCTTGAATCCAGTAGGTATTTATTGAGATAATTAGTTTGACGAGTGAAATCTTCACAATAAAAATGTCCAAGATGTTTTTCACGGTATTGAATCTATATATGTAATAAAAAACCCAGTTTAAACATCATAAAAAGTCTCACTTATACACTCACTTATACACAACACCAATCTAAATTAATTAATTTTTGAAACCTTCACTTCATTACTCCTAACAAAGAGAACAACATACAATCTTAAGCAAATCTAATATTTAAAATTTGATATACATGTTTTTTACAAAATATTTCAAAAAAGCTGTTATAGATAACCAATATAACGTAAAGAAACATGATTAGACATCTGATCAAAGTCATATGTATAAAGTCAAAATTTTAGGGGTGAAATTTTTGCTAATTGGATATTTTTGTATTTAAAAAAAAAGAGTTTATTTGGTTAAAAATTAGCTTATTTTCTAGATATATGATTAAATAAATTATGTTTTCCAAAAAATTACCAATTTTAATAGTAAATCACATGTTTTTATTAAATATTCACTTATATTCTATATGTATAATTTTTCAAATCAACATAATCACATATAATACTATAAATATAATGTTTAAATCTTTAAAAAATATCATATTTAAAAGTTTTCAATATTAAATTCCTCAAACCATATAGTACCTTATTTATTTTGTCTTGTTTGATTTTATATATAATTTAAATTTATTATATTAATTAATTATAATTAAATTTATATTAATATTTGTTTGTGTTCATTTTTAAATTAAAAATATTTAAATATAAAATATAAACTTTAATTAATTAATTAAATTAAATTTAATATTATTTTAAAGAATCAGTAGTACAAAATGGCTAATTAGTTACTAAAAAGACGACTAAATTTATATATAAATGATTATTTTTCGGTCGGTGACCAATAGTAGCTAATTTACAGTGTCTTATAACGCGACCAAATTTTGGTCGTTTTTAGCTTAGTCATTAATTGGTTATCTTAATTTTGTTCTCTAGTTGTATATTTGATCATTAATTTGGTCACTGATTTAGTCATTAATTTAGTCATTGATTTGATCATTAATTTAGTTATTGATTTGGTCATTGATTTAATCATTGATTTGGTTATTAATTGTCACAATTAATGACTAAATATACAACAAAATATATTACTATATGATCACCCGAGAAAACCAATTAATGACCAAAATGTTGGTCGTGTTATAAGATACTGTAAATTAGCTACTAATAGTCATATATATGCAAAATTTAGTCGTCATTTGTAGTCACAAATTTATCATTTGTAGTAGTCATTTATTCACTATATAAATGACTAATTTAGTAGTTTATATTCATTTCATTTACTTTCATTAATAATCATTATAAATGACTAATTTAGTCGTATATTCATTTTATTTGTGTTCATCATTAATCAATATAAACCACTATTTTAATAGTTTTATATTGATTTTATGTGTTCATTATTAATCATCATAAATTAATTAGTATGATTTTGCAACTAAATTTAAAAAAAATGTCATACAATTTACATTTTCATCTAATGTGAAAATGCAAAGTTACATATGTTAATTACAATACCCAGTAATATCAAGTGCAACTATAAATAATTCCAACCACATAAATTATATTATATAAAATGTCAAGTATTACAATATGAGTTTCCAACTTAATATTGGTTGGAGTACAATTTACAGATAAAATATTGTTCACCACTTCAAAACATTATCATTATCTTGACAAGGAATTGCAAGTGAATTCACGAACTCTGAAAACTTGACCATCAGTATTTATGTGTGTGTCTTATGCAGGATGTTGGCTCTACGGGTACCACTAGACTAGTACACTTCTCTCTCTTTGTCACTCTAGTGTTATTGTTCCCCTGTTTCTTCAATCCTTGCTTCTTACCATCAATACCGAGTCCATTTTCTGCAAAAAGAAAACAAAAAAAGTTACAATGCAGAGTATAAGACATGAAAGTCGATGAACACTGGACTATAAACTAAAGTAGACTATAAAGTATTTATATGATATATACCTCAATATCAGCAATATTGTTAATGTCATTTTTCCCCATAAAAGTAAGAAACTCGAACAAGTTTTCTTTAGTTGGGAAATAGTGGCCACTATGTGGCTAGATGACCTGTATAAACAAAGCAAATAAAATGTCACAAATGAACACAACAGAGCTAGCAATTTCTACTAAGAATGTCTCATGCTCCACTTTTGTAGGTGTATCGTTTCCTCTAGTTATCTCTAAGAAGCAGTGACACTTCAAAAATAAAATTTGTTAGTAGAAATCTAATGGGTGGAGAAAAGTATTGGTGACACAAGATTACAACAAGAAACTAAAAAAAAATAAGACAAGACTTTGTAAATTGTGATACTATCTGGGAATATACCTTCAATATAGTAATCTTCAATTATCAACGTACTATTCCAAGGGAAAAGTAATCCAATTCCCATAAGGCAACAAATTATGTATGCCCCTTGTTTTTCCTATAATTAATTGAGCAATATTAGCACACGCAATTTCCATTTGGAATCTCTAAAATGATTCTATAAATATTCAAAGCAAACTTAATGTTACTCATTCATTTTTCTCTGATGAAGACAAAACTAAATATGCTAACTTGTTTTTGAGCTGGAGAGTTCTATAAGTCATCGTGTCCAAAATCATTGTTTATTGTCGTGACTGTTTTTTTTTAATGATCAGGCAACGAGCCCATATTTGATCAAAAAACATATTTTTCAGAATATATTCCATTTTTCTAATTCAAAGCTAGATTTCCTTCCAGTTTATGACGTTCAAACAAACTAGAATAATTTTCCTTTAACAAGTCACTGTTGTAATATACTACTAAATAGAAAACTACGTAATGAAGTTATTAGTGGTGGAATACTAATAAATCACAAATATAGGCAAGAAATAACACCACTATGTCCTACACATGCCAAGTCTTTATCCTCTTGGTTGGAAATATTACTTCATGAAAAAACATATTTGACAAAGAGAACTTTTCTAAAACTAACCAACGACAATGTATCTAACAACATTGACATTTCTATTGGCATGCCCTCAAAATGTGTGGAAGTATAAAACAAGTGTAGTGCACTTCCCTGTAAGGTTAAAGTTTGGCAATGGAATCCCTTAGTCTAATCAGGCTTTAACTTGCCTTTGATAACTTAGAGAGAATGGGAATACAATATAGAACAATGACAAAAAGCTTTTATTCATTCACACTTACCTATATCCTAAACAAGCATTGAAGCATTATACAAATCCAAGAATGTCTCACATTCCACCAGCAAACAAAATTTCTAGATTTTGATTGTAACCCTTGAGGCTTTCTCAAATTTGTAAACAAGTAACATCATAAATATTTTTCCTTAGTTCTCAAACCTTCTTTTGTGTGGAACTTGAGAAAATATGTGCACACACATATCACAATATAGCATCAAGATTGAGGCATATGTTAAATGCCCATTATCTGCATCTTTGCGCAATGGTGTCATTAATAATTTGAAGGTTCTTGGCTTGCTAGTATGATATAATTATTTCTTTGTGCAAGATGTTTTTTTAGTCCTATTTTTAAATTTTTTATGTTTATGAATAATATATAGATACAATGGATGCTTCGAATAATAAAAGAGGCATTTATTTTTCCATCAATAGAATTCAAGTATTTGCATATGGTGTAAACTCAATAGTTCTATTGGTGGTACTTAGGGTCAACCTAAACGGCTATTTCACATGCATCAAAAGAAGTACAAAGTGATAATAGGAAGGACTCATGCAAACTTTTCTAATCATACATGTTGAATCTGCAAGTGTTAATGTTGTTGTGCCCAATTTCTTATTGGGGTACCTATCAGCTGACAAAGTTTGTACAAATGTTTGAAATGATACTAAATAAGGTGGACCCGAGGGACTAAAGAATGAAAGCATAAGACAATACTTGACTGAGATCTATATATATATCTATATATATATATATATATATATATATATATATATATATATATATATATATATATATATATATATATAGTCACAGGCCCCGTTCTTGCAATGAAATCTCTTAGAGTCTTACACCATAACTACTTTCCCACATTAAACCATCGTTTTGCGTCATTAGCAAGCCTTATTTAGACAGTCCATTAGCCTCTGACTTAAATTATCTGTAAGTATGATCGAATGATATCTTCAAGAACTGTGCCTTGATCTTCGACTACTCCAGAATGGGTTGGGAAAACAATTCTTCCATCCTAAAGCTCCATTCAACCAATTGATAAAAATGCATTAAGCAGACCAGCAACATCTAGAGTAGAATAGCAAGTTGGATCTTTGTAAATAAGATCACTTGTGACTATAGTTGCAAGTGAAAAGACCCCAACACCAAAGGCCTTTGATCTTTTGAATATAGTGCACAATAAAAATGGCAAATAAATCTCTTTAGATCTTATATTCGTATAGTATTTCCACGAGCATATGTGCCAAGAGATAGAGCCCAAGGCAAAGCCTTCATAATAATTCTTCTATGATAAGGAACCAATGTGTCAGGCTAAGAAATTTGCATTGCCTCTGACCTACCAACATTTTTCAGAGGAGACTTTCCCTTGGAACATGATTGTGATTCTCCACTCTACTTCTTTTCTTCTCAAAATGGCAGACTTCAAACATGCTATGGTGTTGTCCAAGGCTCCTAAACCCCTAAAGGAGGTTTCGGTAGGATTAATATAGTTCATAAAAGGCTCAAGAACATGCACAATAACTGTTGCCAAGTGTATATGTTGTGGATCCAAATATTTGAGAAGAGGGAGAAAAGTTGGCATTAAACCCACATCCCATAATGCAGTGCAGCCAAAAGAAGAAGAAACTAGAATTGTTCCAAGAGAATGCAGTGCTTCTACTAAAGATATCGAACAATAGGATGATTCACTGGAAACTTATTTCCATTGAGCTCAGGGGGATATTGGATATTGTTGATGCAATATTTAGTATAGTTGAGAAGAGAAATATTATTACCAAGGCTTACCAAAATATCACTCCCAGTCCTTATAAAATGGAGGTGACATTCCAATGTTTAATTTCATTAGATCTTGTTGTGGATTGACCAACTCCATAATTGAATCTTTATTAGGGCCTAGAATGTCATTCTCTTGAGACAAGCACTACCAATTCATCTAATATCAATTAGTTGTATCTCACATGTATCCCCAAAAGAGGATGCCTTTCTTGTTGAATGTGTGAGCATGAAGGTGGCACAACTATCGAAGGCAATCACCCCATGTCTCCAACTCCAAATGGAGTGCGTGCCAAATCCCAATTTTTCTTTCATGTTCCACCTAGCCAAGCCCACAATTATTTCCATGCTAACCAATTACTCTAGGAAATTCAAATAAGTGAGCTTAAGACCTAGAATTTGGTGTGCTTAATTTTCTTAGCCCTAGCAACTGGAAAATTTAGTTTCTAGTAAATTTCCTTGCTGTAAATTAATTAAAGTTTCAGCTTACTAAATAAAAGGAACTGTTGGGATTTAACAGGTAAATGAAATAAAATTAGCGGTAGAAAACTGTACACTAATCCCACACATGCGTACACAGAAAATCTGCACATCAAAATTTGGTGTTCATTAAATAATATCTTATCGTACAAGGGTTTCCTTACTGGAAACATAAATTAAAATCTCCAAAAAATATAGTAATTTTATGGGCACCTGTGCAGGTTGTAGTAACCAAATTATCCTAAGCAACCCACGACTTTTCATCTGCTCAACCTGTAGTGCAGCCTTTTTGTCACCTGTGCAGTTGTTTGCACCCCTGCCCACAACACGTGCAACAATTTACTGCTTCTTGTGGCACGCATGACTGCTCTGCTCACTTTGCACAACACATGCGGCCCTACTGCAGCACGCATGACTATTTTGAACCCTGCACACAACTTGTGTTTCTCTCTCAAGATGAGTATGGCCGCACTATGCCATTGTTGTTGGCTGATCTACAGACTTCTGTTGTACAACCTTATTGGGAATGATCCTTGCTGCAGAAATCACTCTGCTAGACTGTAGATTTCAGACCATATACACTTGGATGAAATTACTTTTTCATCCAATCACATGTCTAGACACTCAAATATGTTTGGAAGTACCTGTCCATTGCTACTATCATAAACATGGGGAGGACGAAGGAGATGATATCACACAAAGAAAAATCCCCATGTAATTTCCCCACTTGTTGACATCCTAAAGGTCAAAACAGAACCTGCCATGGAGCATCACCCTCTAGACCCCTTGACACTCATATGGTAGGAAAAATACACTTGAGTGGGAAGCTTGATCAAACCAATCCCCCTGTCATCCTTGGGGATAGTAATACATCCCAAGGGGCCAATGGAAGACCCTTTTGTTTGATTGAGACCATGGTTGCAATCTCAAAATCTGCTCTACTATTGATATCGGGCCTTGTTATGCAACCAACAAGACACAAAATATATTTGCAAGTCTAGTAGGATTGTGCAACCATGGTCAACTTCCTCGTAAAGGGAAGGTCCTGATGATGCTAAACAGGAAGTTTCCTCTATAGTTGTTTAAGTTACCAATTCTACATGGATATTGGAAAAAGATCTAGACTAAAGGGAATACGCAAATATCTAACAACCATCTAGGGTGGGGTAAATGTCCAAGCTGAGGGATTCTAGTTAGGAAGAGAGTCCAACCCCACCAGGAAAAAAATATGTTTTTAGTCACTAAACACATCACTTGATGCCAGGTTGATTATGTCTAAAAAAGCGTGAGCATCATCAAATAAACTTATCTAAGCATTATTTGGTATATAAAAGCTAGTTTATTAGTGAAAAATGTGTTCTCCATAGTCACACATCTAGGTCCAAACTCCACAAGAGTCAACATCTGAATAATGAAACTCATATCCACTTTGTCAAAAGCTTTGTCAAATGCAATTTCAAAGAAAAGAGGTTGCTGGCTAGTTTTTGTGCACATTTGAAGGTTTTACATGTTGAAAACATGCTATTGAGATTACTTGTTTATACAAAAAATTTGTGTTATCGTTAGACAACCTTCCATGGAATTTCCTAGATCCTTAGAGTCTCTGTTTTAGCCATGATCTTGTGTGCCACACTAAGCAATGTAATTGGATTCCAATCACCAATTGTGTTTGTGGCTGCTTTTTTGGGAATGTGTTTGCCAAATGACAAAATTGTCACTAATCATGGCTCACGGCCTTGTAAAATTCACACAGAATGTCATCTAGATTCTATACCCTGAGACTTTCCATTATTCATGTAGCTAAGTGCTGCAAAATCATCCTCTTTTGAGAAGTCATCGTTCTTCAACCTGCTCTAGTCACCAATAAAAACCTTATGAGGATTGGCCCTACAATAAACATTTCTCGTAGCCAATACATGATCCATCACGGTATAAGGAGAAAAATATTTTGAAATTTCAATTTGAAAATAATGTCAATTGGAGTGCCAAAAAAAGAACCATTTGCATGGAGTAATCCAAGATCCTGTTCATTGCCACTTTTCTTTTCAAAAAATCAATAGTTTTTATAGCCCTCGTATCCCTTATGAATCCACTGCAGCCTGAAACAAACTCATGCACACTTGGAAATATATTCCCCTCTACTTCACCTCCCTCTGAACCATTATTTCCTACCATGCATCCTCTCCATAGAGGGACACATTATGGAGATCTGCTTCAATAGCAACGCACACCTACTGAAGTCCAACTTTCTGCAACTCCTTTCTGCCTTTTGAGGGCCATCATCCTACCCCAACCTCTCATGTATTTGATAATACGACATCTTTGGTTATAGATTATGATCCAGGTAGATTGAAATTCATTTTTTATTGTTTCTCTAATGGAAGTATTGAAATTCCTTAAGTAATTTTTGGCCTTGGGGTTCAATCTTTATCTAGGATTTTCCAATCATGAAAAGAATCATAACAGTAGTGCAAATTTATCAACTCATATAATGGTAAGTAGCCTTATATATAATTCACTAATGGTATAAGAGATATTTAACATTCATATGTTTCTTCAGCAAACCACCACAAGTTAGGGCTAACTTCCTAATGAAACGTATACCTATACAACCAATAATCCACCAATATAATTCTGTCTGTAATGTCAATATTCTATAGATCAGTATTCCAACTATAACCCACACTAGCACTATCCAAGTTTAGTTGGTAATATACTAATTAACAACTCACTGTTTAACTGTGTTGCCTTGAAAATTGTTTGTTATTAGGAAGAGCTTGTGACAACCCTTTCTTAGTGGAGTTTCAATTTGCAGTTAGAGTAGTCTCTTAACCTAGTCAAATCGCTGGTTAGATCTTATGAAAATCCCCTTTTGATATAATTATGACTGTAATATCAATATTCAATAGATCAATATTCCAACTGTAACCCACACTAGCACTATCCAAGTTTAGTTGGTAATATACTAATTAACAGCTCACTATCATATATGTTGCCTCCAAACTTGTTTGTTGTTAGGAAGAGCTTGTGATATCCCTTTCTTAGTGGAGTTTCAATTTGTGCCAGGTTGATTATGTCTAAACAAGTGTGAGCATCATCAACTAAACTTATATAAGCACTATTTGGTATATAAAAGCTAATATATTAGTGAAAAATGTGTTCTCCATTGTCACACATCTAGGTCAAAATTCCACAAGAGTCAACATCTGAATAATGAAACTCCAATCCACTCAGTCAAAACCTTTGTCAAATGCAATTTCAAAGAAAAGGGGTTGTTGGCTAGTTTTTGTGCACATTTGAAGGTTTTATATGTTGAAAACATGGTACTGAGATTACTTGTTTGTATACAAAACTTGTGTTATCATTAGACAACCTTCCATGGAATTTCCTAGATCCTTAGACTCTCTGTTTTAGCCATGATCTTGTGTGCCACACTAAGAAATGTAATTGGATGCCAATCACCAATTGTGTTTGTGGCTGATTTTTTGGGAATGTGTTTGCCAAATGACAAAAATTGTCACTAATCATGGCTCATGGCCTTGTAAAATTCACACAGAATTCCATATAGATTCTATACCCAGAGAATTTCCATTCTTCATGTAGCTAAGTGCTGCAAAATACTCCTCTTTTGAGAAGTCATCGTTCTTCAACCTGCTCTAGTCACCAATAAAAACCTTATGAGGATTGACCCTACAACAAGAATTTCTTGTAGCCACTACATGATCCATCATGGTATAAGAAGAAAAATATTTTGAAATTTCAATTTGAAAATAATGTCAATTGGAGTGCCATATTTGCCTGGTAAATACAACAGCATGCACCATGGTTTTGTCCATGAAACATGCATTGCAAGCAGTGTATTTTTGAGTTGCCTATATCTAATGACTGATAAATGAATCCTTTACACAGGTATCACATAGGAATGTTAACCAGAAATCATTTTGGTATCACATAGGAATGTTGACCATAAATCATTTTAATCTCACACTTATAATGATGAGTGCATAGTGCTTACAGTTAACAGAAACAACTTTTATAAGTACTTGGTGATGATCACTACTTAGTCCAGCCTTCCCTTGACTTTATAAATTTTATTTATTTTCACTTGACCCCGCTTCATTTATAGTTCTATAGAGGTACACCAATGTTGTTTTAATATGGTTAAAATTGTATATAATGAAAGAAAATCTAGGTTTAGTAACTTGTATTTAAAATAAAATGACAGATATCAAAAAAACATTATAAAAAAAACATCACCAAATTATTTAGTTAGAGCACGAGCTAAAAACTAACCAACCATTCACTTGTGAACATGAGAGATCACAGATAAACCACAAAATTTATTAGGCATTAAAATTGTGAGCAGACTACCTTGAAATTTTCTTCTTGAGAAATACCTCAAAATACCCTCATTTCTAATAAGCTTCCTAAATATGTACCTCCATCCTTGATTGCCTGTGCTATATCTTGAATAATGAATATCCCTTCAACAACCAGTTTTGCGAGAATCCTACTAAGTAACTCAAGAGCCTTGGGCGCATCAATAGTAGCATCCTCCAATGAAAATAGTACAGTCTCCAACCTAGAAACATCAAAATTATATAAAGTTATTATTCATAATCACACATGACCATAGACTGTATAAATCTTGAAATAAACTCAAACTTGAATAAGAACAAACACAAAATTTCAAACTACCCTTCAGTAAGTTGTCCCTGATTTAGCAAGAAAGGCTCGAACTTGCATAAATGTGTATGTAGATTCCCCAGAAGATCAATTTCAACATATTTCTTGACAAAAGAATCTAATATCCAAAGCTAAACCATAGTTGAATGGAACAATCGTGCTTTAAGGTCATCTACACAAAAAGCTACGTCCTTCAAATCTCTCACACTAGATGGTATGCCATGAAAAATTAAGAAAAACTCAGGGAAACTTGTCGACTTCTCTAAAAGACATAATGAAAATGCATGGAAGCTTTGTAAAGGAATGCACCTGTAATATTCTTTGATTTCCATTTCATCCTTTTTCCTAATTTGAACCTTAGTGAGTTGTGAACTCAAAGTTTTTTGAGAAGAATGTTCTTGCAGTTGAAATTCAACATTTGTAGTCTTCCCACCTCTGCCACTTGATGAGTATGAATTCTTAAACTCTCTTTTGTCATTATCCAAAACATTTATTTCTGGGAAACATGATTTTTCAAATAAAGGTTTTTATGCAGCATAAGTCCTTGTCAAAATTTCATCTCTCATACCAACTGGCATTCGGTCAGAACTGCAACCTGAAATCAGACCTGCACCTGTTCGTCTATTACTCAGAGATGTGAATTATGGAATATATGCTAGAGCACTCATTGCATCTGGAAAAGGTAAAGCCTCCCCTCCTATTCCCTTTCCAAGACCTCCCTAAGGACCAAGAGTCATCAGGGCCCCTGAACACACTTTTTTTTCTAATCTCATAGTCAATTAACTGTATAATAGAGTTCTTTCCACGTAACCTGGTGAGATAATCCATCTCCTAATAGAAACTGTATGAAGTAGAATAGTCATGACATTTTATATTGATTGCATAATTGGTACAATCTAATGATATAACTTTGTGTACTTCACTGTTACCACAACTACCTATCTTACTTAGTTTTGATAGATTTTATTATTAACCTGAAAGAATGCATTTGGATCATAGTGTTTTTTGCGACTGCTAGATGTTTCTCTACTGGTACTAGCCTTATCAAAGTTAATTTGAAAAGAAGACACTCGGACATATTTTTTAATCCACTTGCTAGTTCAGGATCTTGACCTCTCTCTTCATTTTGTTTGGGCACTACATGAGGCTCTTGAGAAATTCCTTGTTCTAATGACTTGGTTTCAATGAGGGCCTCTTGAGACACTTTTTATTCTGCTAACTTGGTCTCAACTCAAGGCTACTAAAGCCTTGCATTGAATGGTTCTTCAATTAAACATCTACCATTGTTTTCTTCCGTAGAGGAAATATATCCTCTGAACATACAAAGGCCCTGATCTATAGATAATGATGCCAAAGGTCCAAATTTACGTTGGATTGATGCCATGCATTGGCTTGAAAATGTTGAAGTTGTGGATTAGTGAAAAATAGATGTGCGCAGACATGAAGAGTTGCACGCATCAATATGTAAATTCCTTGAAGAATTTCCCAAAACAGAATGAGGATCTAGAAGCTTCAAATTTCCACTTGATTCTTGTAGTGCTCCTCTCTTACCGGCTGAGCTTGGATCCTAACATAGACCATGATTTTGGATAGATAATAACGACGTGGGTGCATACATGCCCTAGACTAAAGATGGATTAGTAGCAACAAATGTTGATGCTGTGCATGATGAAAATTCAGGTACAGACAGAATTGAAGAGTTAAAGAGCACCTGAAATAAAATTCATATCTAGAAAACAACATTAACACAAATATGATCAATAAAGACACTGTCTGTGAAAATATTACCCATATTTTTCTAACTAAATATCTGATTAGAAACACCACAAGTTGAATTTAACTCCTAAGGATGGCGCAAAAACATCGCTCTCACCTTGTTAGAAAAATTGAAGGCATGCCTGAAATGGGTTAGAGTATCAACAAATGTTCTATTCTCCACCGTAATACTCAACAGCTCATGAATTACTTCATAGGCATGCTTCTCAGCCTCCATCAAAGATGGTTTCAAACTAGTACAGTCTGAATAAGGCAAAATGAATGGCATTTCCTGGAACATAAGAATATGCTGCTTATATTGCCTGAACAGGCTATACCCATTTGGAACATTTAACTTCTCGAACTTTTATGCCATATCTTCCTTAGCTTAGACACATTCTTATTATATACTTTATTTACAACCTCACTCCTTACTGTCTTTGTACAATCTCAACATTGGGTTCAGTGCTTCCTTAATCCAACCATTACCACGTGCATTCGATTATTGATTTTAGGGAAGACCTGGGATGGGAAAGCTTCATTTATGGAATGGAAGTTTGCCAATACCAATTTTTTATTTGAATTGTTGGAACTGAATTTGGAGACGATTCCTAGAACTTATTAGATAGAATGGGGAGGGGATTGGCACTTTTAACTTTTCACTATTTACCCGCGCCTACTTGCATTACTTTCTCTTGCACAACTACCCATGGCATGGTTGGTCTTTTATCGGTTGAAATTACTGCCCAATTATATGCATTCAATACAACCGGACGATCTTTATAGGGCTTTCTTGGGTTGACGTAACATCACCATTCACCTTTATCCTACTTCCATTTCAAAACCCACCTTACCAACCTTTCACTACCCACCTCACTTACCACACTTACTTTGTATGATGCCCCAACCTAGTGCTTCAGGCAGGAATACAGTACCAAGTACTATCTTATCCTTTTCGAGGCGGCTTAAATTAAACCCCAGAGACCTTTGATTGATTTCAAATCCATAGGAACCTTAGATGCATACTCTATAATTTTAGTCCCACTTAATTACTATCTTTACTATTTACCTTCCATAGGCTCACTTACCTTAACAACCACTTTCTTAATTAATGGTGGGGACAACACTTAGAACTAAATGATATTTAACTTCTTGAACTTCCGAGGCCTGTCAAATACAAGATCACTATCCAGATTATTAGCTTCTTCCAAGGCCTTTTCTGCAAAAGATATTGCAAGAGTAGGATCCCATGAAGTTAACTCCAATGCAGGCCCATAGTCTATATCAACAACCTCAAAAAATTCAGGATACTTGTTGCATAAAGTAGTTTTGAAATCCATGGGGAGACCCATATCAGTAGCTAAGTGGGCAATATTCTCTAGCAATAGCCTCTTTATCATAGACATCATTAAAAGATTCCTGATATTCTCAGTTAAGAGGCCCTCCATTTGAGATTTAATCTACACTTCTTCCCAGTGCAACTGTTGTGCCTGGGGGGTCAATGTGAAATATAGTCAATATGATTATTCTTCAGTTACTTGAAATAATGATGGGTATCTTCTTAATATGGGGATAAGTCTGCATCCCCTCTGGAGGCCGAGGTGCTTTATGTGCTTGAAAATCTCTGCCACAGACATTTTGTGGTTGGGTTGTTTGAGTAGGATGTGCTTGATCTGGTTGACTAACTTGAGCTTCTTCTGGATCTCTATGACCTTGTCTAGAGGCCATTCTTTGCATCTCTTGATTAGAGCAGTGACTGAAACTGGGGAAGGATGAAAAATTTGAGATGCAGTGAGTGACTTCAAGTAATGGGTGGTGTCTCCCAGAAATGAGTTTTTGGTGCGAGTGAGTAAGAGGGGTCCAATTTGTGGAGTGTGGGCATTTATTAGTCTCACGGGGATGAGGCGAGCAATTGTAGAGTGGAACATGGCGGGTTTCAGAGCCGAAGATGATGAGGGTAGTGGTAATTTTTTGAAACTCTGAAGGGATAGGCCGGCACTCATCTCCATCTCATATCATGTGTATAGCAGTCATATATATCCTTTTGCTTGAATACCCTAAAATAACACTATGTGAGTAATAAAAATACATGTCAAACCTCTTTCGCTCGAATACCCTAAAATAACACTCTATGAGTAATAAAAAGACAAGTCAAACCTCTTTCGCTCGAATACCCTAAAATAACACTCAGTGAGTAATAAAAAGACTTTTCAAACCGCCAGGCCATTATTAAATCTGGGTGAATAGCGTTAACAGGCATTGAAATCTTGAACGTTGAAGGGCATTGAAATATTGACAGAAATATCTGTGTCTTGGATTTTCCAATGTGCTAGTCAAGGATTATTTTATTCTGAGAAACTGAAATCCAAAGATTCAAAAACAAGAAAGACAACTCCATATGATCAATACGGATACCTTTTATTGGAATTTTCTAAAACAAGAAGATCTTGGACTTGTTCATTGTATATTTCAATCATTTGAATAACAACCTCAAATATAAAGGTATCTTTTCTTTGTTTTGATATCTGGAATAAGTCATTCAAGGCTCAATAGTTCACACCCCAACTCTCCTCTGTAATCACCTTAGGACCAGTCTAGACAAGCAAGGCACAAAAATTAGAGCAAAGTATTTCTAGGCAAGAATTTCTTTAGCAATGAACTCATCACCTTATTAGTTTTGCAAGACAGTGCTTCAAACCACAATTGACTAACTAGAAGATGGTTGTTATTACCATTGTGTATGTCTTTCCAGAACCTGTTTACCCATATGAAAAAATGCAAAACAGATATGATCAATGGACTGGTATCCAAAAACACTTCCTCTGTAATTCAACATGAATAATGTTATGATTTAAGAGATTGCACCTTACAATCATGTAAAAGTTTTTTAACACTCTAAAAAGGTTTTCAAATCTTGAGCGTTGAAGGGCACTGAAATCTTGGACCTTGCATAATTTGGATTGGTTATTTGTATCTATGAAACATAAATATCTGTGTCTTGGATTTTCCAATGTGCTAGTAAAGGATAATTTTATTATGAGAAATTGAAATCTAAATATTTAAAAATAAGAAAGACAGCTCCATATGATCAAGAAGGATACCTTTTATTGGAACTGTCTGAAACAAGAAGATCCCAGACTTGTTCATTATATATTTCAATCATTTAAACAACAACCTCATATATAAAGGTATCCTTTCTTTGTTTTGATATCTGGAATAATTCATTCAAGGCTCGATAGTCCACACCCCAAATCTCCTTTGTAATCACTTTAAGACCAGTCTAGGAAAGCAAGGCACAAAAATTAGAGCAAAGTATTTCCAGGCAAGAATTTCTTCGGTAGCGAACTCATTCCCTTATTAGTTTTGCAAGATAGTGCTTCAAACCGCAATTGAATAACTAGAAGATGGTTGTTATAACCATTGTGTATGTCTTTCCAGAACCTGTTTTCCCATATGCAAAAATGAAAACATTATAACCATCCAGAACAGATTTGATCAATGGCCTGGTATCCAAAAACACTTCTTCTGAAATTCAACATGAATAATGTTATGATTTAAGATATTTCACCTTACAATCATGTAAAAGGTTTTCAAAAATCTAAAAAGGTTTTCAAATCTTGAGCATTGAAGGGCACTGAAATCTTGGACCTTGCATAATTTGGATTGGTTATTTGTGTCTATGAAATAGAAATATCTGTGTCTTGGATTTTCCAATGTGCTAGTCAAGGATTATTTAATTCTGAGAAATTGAAATCCAAAGATTTAAAAACAAGAAAGACAACTCCATATGATCAAGAAGGATACCTTTTATTGGAACTGTCTGAAACAAGAAGATCCCAGACTTGTTCATTGTATATTTCAATCACTTGAACAAAAACCTCATATATAAAGGTATCCTTTCTTTGTTTTGATATCCGGAATAAGTCATTCAAGGCTCGATAGTTCACACCCCAACTCTCCTCTGTAATCACCTTAGGACCAGTTTAGACAAGCAAAGCACAAAAATTAGAGCAAAGTATTTCTAGGCAATAATTTCTTCAGTAGTGAACTCATTCCCTTATTAGTTTTGCAAGACAATGCTTCAAACTACAATTGACTAACTAGAAGATGGTTGTTATTACCATTGTGTATGTCTGTCCAAAACCTGTTTGCCCATATGCAAAAATGCAAACATTGTAACCATCCAGAACATATCTGATCAATGGCCGGGTATCCAAAAACACTTCCTCTGCAATTCAACATGAATAATGTTATGATTTAAGAGATTGCACCTTACAATCATGTAATTTTTTTTCAAAACTCTAAAAATGTTTTCAAAACTTGAGCGTTGAAGGGCACTGAAAGCTTTGACCTTGCATAATTTGGATTGGTTATTTGTGTCTATGAAACAAAAATATATGTGTCTTGGATTTTCCAATGTGCTAGTAAAGGATTATTTTATTCTGAGAAACTGAAATCCAAAGATTTAAAAACAAGAAAGAAAACTCCATATGATCAAGAAGGATACATTTTATTGGAACTGTCTGAAACAAGAAGATCCCAGATTGTTCATTGTATATTTCAATCATTTGAACATCAACCTCATATATAAAGATATCCTTTCTTTGTTTTTATATCTAGAATAAGTCATTCAAGGCTCGATATTTCACACCCCAACTCTCCTCTGTAATCACCTTAGGACCAGTCTAGACAAGCAAGGCACAAAAATTAGAGCAAAGTATTCTAAGCAAGAATTTCTTCAGCAGTGAACTCATTCCCTTATTAGTTTTGCAATACAATGCTTCAAACCGCAATTAACTAACTAGAATATGGTTGTTATTACCATTGTGTATGTCTTTCTAGAACCTGTTTTCCCATATGCAAAAATGAAAACATTGTAACCCCATAACAGATCTGATCAATGGTATGGTATCCAAAAACACTTCCTCTGCAATTCAACATGAATAATGTTATGATTTAAGAGATTGCACCTTAAAATAATGTAAAAGGTTTTCAACACTCTAAAAAGAGAGCCAACCTTGAGTAGCAGATGCTCCAAATACTTTGTTGAATGTGAATGATTTATGTATATCCTTTCCTTTCTTTGCAGGATTTGCAATCATAATTTGACCATCCTCCCCAATATAATCCATTGTACTCTGACAATTAGATTGGCTAGGCAAGAATGGTTTGACTCGACAATACACCCTTATGCTTCCTAAGAAGAATAAGAACACAGACTCAACATGAAGTTTGATATACAAAACATCATAAATTTGTTATCCTATAAAATGACATCGTTGTGCTTTCCCAATATATTGTTTTCTGTGAAAATATTACCCATATTTATCTAACTAAAGATCCGATTAGAAAGTCTAATTAGAAACAGATAACAATATATTCAAATTCTTTTGTGAAACCCAGGTTGTTTTAATCAACACCAAAAAAGAGGCGTAGAGGTCCATGAAGATATCCATGTTGTTGTGAGGTTGAAGAGGAAATGAACCACCTATTGCTAATCTGTCTATGAACCAAGAATATATCTTTTACTACACTAGGTAGACCTGCCTGCTTCGAGTTTTGTTGATGAATGGTAAATGCCTGCCCTAAATTACTTAAATTTTCACTTCCTTGATTTTCTGTCAATGCAAGTGAATTTAAATGAGAAGACAAGTTATACACACCAGTATCAGTGGCCACCTTTTCATAGGCCTCTGTAGACACAGAAACAATTGGAGTAGATGACATATTTGGACTAAATTCAACATCAGAAATATAAAAATCACTCTTTAGTGTATCACTACAACCCAAGGCAAGATCATAACTTAAAAATTGGCCCCTTCTAACAAAAATTTCTTTGTTATGTTCACTTATGAGTGAAGGGTAGGGCTTACTGTGAATGGATTCATCTTTAGAAAAAGATCTAGAGAATGTCTTTTTGCCATCGGAAACATGCTTCAACAAGCTGCTTGACTTCAACTGCACTTGTTGGTCATCACATGCTAGATAGAGTTGCTTATTTTGTGTCTGTAATGCATGAATTTGGATGCTCAATACTTTCGACTTTAATTGAAGAGACAAGGTTAAAAAAATGGACCCTTTTTGGCCCATCAAATATCATTGGTTTTAAAGGTTAGACCTACCAAACACATCATGAGACTCTTGTTGTTTCAATTGATGTTTTGGAGTTGCTGCTGCTTCAACATTTGAATGCACAGAGTAAAGATTAACTTCTTCACTATATACACTATAGCTATTCATGGATAGATTGTGCTGAGTCATTAATTTCTGGAAGCTTACCCCTGAATCAAATCTAGCTACCAAAATAATCACCCCCCTTTTCACCTAACCTTTTAAATCTCCAATATTTTGGCTTGGGCTTCCAATGTTCTCAATATCGATAGTTAAAGAGATAAACATATCTTCAGCTAAGGATTTTCTCTTTCTATGTTCTGGGACATCAAAGTTTCGTCCAGAAACTCTTCCAGATGAACTATTTTGGTCTAAATTCCCCTTATAAAAACATTATTGTTATCAAACTTCATATCTTCTACTGCTTTCTTTACTACTCCAACATCCTTTATAGGAAACTCTGTAACTAGCCCAGAAGTTTATGTTTTTCCTTGATATCCCTCACCAGAGCTTCCAAAAGATGAAGACATATCAGAAAAAAATCAATTCATTCACAGATTCTGAATCTTGTAAAGGTTCCAAGGTTCTCCCGGAAACATCCCTTTTAGTGATCTCATCTATAGATGTTGAAACTCCTGATATACTTAACGAGGATAGTGTCCACAATAGTAGCTTTTCACATTTTGTGGGATTGCTAAATGAACCACAAGGATGGGCTGCAAAATCAGGCTCTGGTAGTGAAGAATACAAAACTGTTTCTATAGCAAGCTCAGAATTATCCCCTCCATAAATAGCTTTAACTATCTTCTGCAGGGCTGCCATCAACAAATTTAACAGTTTAGATGAAAATTTTGCCTATGCATTTCATGTCATAAAAAAATGGCCCTACTAGTATCTAAGCATAAATTATGAAATGCATTTTTCACATATTAGTTGATAGAACTACATATAAATTTCAGGAACAAAGCCTTTTTAATCTTCAATTGGAATGCCCAGTTCATCTCCTTACTAGGATATCCCAAGGCATGTCACATTCTCTAACCACTGTAAGAACTGAATAAAAATAAAATAGCACATAATAGAACAATGTGTACATATTCTTTAAGAAGTAAAACAAAAATTCTTTCCTATGTCATTACTATATAATTACCTTAATATCATAAAGAAGTTGTGTAAGATCTTCAATGGAATATATATCATGATGTGGAGGAGGAATGATAAACCCCACATCGATAGTTGAATCTCTTGTAACAACAATATCACCAATGACTTTATGGAAAGGAAGTCCACCACACTAGACAAGTTTTTCACCCTATAAAGGAACATTTAAAATAAATGATAATAGCAAATATCCAGTCTAATGTAGGAAGGAGCCTTCACACGCATGCCTGCAAGTTACCATGCACAAAACATAATAAGCCTAACAATATGTCTTAGAAATAAGTGAAAATCATGATGCTAGCTCAGACGATGTACTCTCCCCAAATTCCACCAGTATCATCAATTAATTAACTTTTGTAGGCTCCTTGAATTAACAATGATCAAAGCCTGATTTGGCTATCAAAATAACCATAATAGACAAGTTAGGGAAGTAAAGGCATTTATATTACCCACCTCTTTATAATAGTACTAGTAATTTGTAACCTTCACGAATTACAAGACAATCCTCCAAGCATATCCTATCCAAGGTCTCTTCCAATCCTGTAAAGCCACATTCTTTTGGAAATGTGATATCAAGCACTTTGCTATACCAACCTCAGTGATTAATTTTTTTAATTGGTTATGTTTCCTCAATGGAAAGAATAGGAGCTTTAAGAGAAATTCTATGGCACTACTTCTCACTAGTTTTTGTAAGATCCCCTTCTAGACCAATCATGCATTCCATTAAGGTGACAATTGCTTTACGAATTGGATCAATACGAGGGTTTGTCAATTGAGAAAACATCTGCTTTAAGTACTCAAATATTATTTTTAGTCTATTTGACATCATTGCTAAAGGTGTACCATTCCCCAAGGAACCAAGTTATTTTGTTCCATATTTTTCCATAGGAAGCAACGACATTTCCAAAGCCTTAATTGTTTTCCTAAACAATGAAATGCACATTTAAACAAATAGCTCATAAATGCAAACACACATTCAAAATACCTCATAGCATATTTACATATAAATCACTTACCCATAAGGCTTCATTAGTGACAACAAGCCATATATTCCCATGTTTTCCATTGTATCATCCAAAATATCAACTTGTAAACCAATACAATCAACAAGCTATGGAAAATTTAGTTGACATCCAGGGTGACCAAGTCCTTCCATACAATATGTGTGATCATTTAGTCAACATTTTATTTGCAATAAAATCCAAATGATGAGTTTCATAAATTAGTCCAAATATTAAGAAAAAAAAATGTTATGTTCTGTATCCGAGTTATCACAAAAGAGTGGTTGGATCTGAGAAGTTATATATGAACAACAACAAGAAGGCCATCTAGATCGATGACTTTTACAAATACTTCTTTGGACACCGAGTGAAACTATTTTCCTTTTGCTTCAAATGAACGCATCCATCTATTTTATCTTCATACGAAAGGGAGATGTTACTTGTGACATTAATGACATTTACATTTGCGTCTTCTGGACCAAGTGGCACTCCATGGATGACATAAATTGACTGAATTCATCTAATGCCGACAATAGCACTGCCATATGGATCTAATATATTCACTTTGTCACCTACCTGGAGTAGGTCATGCCCTACCGGAGTTAATAAGCACTGTCAAAAGCAAAAAAGTATACATAGATATTATGAAAATAATAATTACAATTAAATTGCAAAAACATACATAGATATTTAATTAACTGAGTAATATGCACTCACTAAGTTAATATCTGAAATACCAGCAGGATTTGGCACCGATTGGGAATGTTCAGGTGCATTAATTTCGTCATATTTTATAACTCTCGAGGTAACCATTTTTCCTTTAACATCCTATATGTGATTTCATTATGCAAACATAAAATATTACATTAAAACACAATAAGTTATAACATAGCAGAAAACAATAAATATAATATTAAAGCATTAAAATATTAATAACACTAAAATAGAAGCATATAGGTCTTTTAGATATCTACAAAAACATACCTTCACATTTTCATGGCCCTTTTTTGAGTCATTTAACATTCTTTCACCACCCAAATTTACATTTTCTTCCTGTGATTGACATGAATTACCAATTAAAGAAGGTTTCATGAGTGAAGGGAAGTGGAACCAAACATTAACATATTACAAATTCAAGTGAAGCACTAGTTGCAAGGGAATTATAATTTTCTTACCTCATCTAAATCAATGTTAAATTCCTTCTTTTTCCATGTAGCAATAAGAGGTTCAATGGAGGAGGCTATGGCTGAAATTGTCTTTTCCAAACCAATTATACATTTTATTGCATGATTATAATCCTTACTATGGTTTTCAACAGTAGATAAAGCTCCTATTTGTCTACTCTCGACGTCAATAGATGGAAAATAACTTTTTATTGGATTCTCTGACATATAATTATGTTTGGAATTTTCCAAGTTTGCCATATAATGAGCCATTTCACTCACCACTGGTTCTCCATTAGCTCCTTCAACCTACAAATAATTTTCAACGCACAATTAGTTGGATATTAGGAAAAATCAAAACACATAACACAGTGTACAATATTCAACAAAAAAATTGTATACTTACAAATATTTGTTGTTTGGCTCGCAACCCACCTCGACCCAAAAAATATCGAGCGTTCACATGCTCTCTTACTGTCTTCGCTCTTATAATCTTTGAAAAATACTATTCAGCACACATACTTTCCTTCAAATCTTCCCATTGTTGGGAATTCAAGCTACTCTCCTTATCTTTTCCATCAAAGATTAATTTTCTGCATTTATGCCTGAAGTTATTCATTAAAATTCTCATTATGCGCTTATAATATTTACTAGAAATCCTTCCACCAATACTCTCAAAAACATTTTCCATTTGTTGGATCACTTGATCAACATTTCTTGGATCTTAATCTGCAAAGTTGGATTTGGTAACATCCAAATGAGACCTTATTCTTGTGCCCAACTTTGTGGCCCACCTTGACGCATTTGGTCCAGTAGGCTCACCATATTTTACCTCAATAAAGTAAGCCTTCTTCCCTTCTGATTTTTGTTCTTCGGCTTCCCTTTATGTGGAACTGTAAAGGCTTTGACTAATTCTTTGTATTTTGACTAAAGTTGATGCATCTTTAAAACCAAGACTAGGTGATGAAAAATCACTCAAACTTGTGGATAAAGAAGGTGCGGTAGTTCCTAACACCTTACTTGGAGAAGATGTAATCGGTGTGATTTTTGTGGCAAAAGACTGAATTGGTTGCTTCTTTTCCACAATAGGTGTGGCACTAGGTTGCACACAAATCCCCTCAGATGTGCCTTCAAATATTTTCTTTAACTGTAAATAAATTTCTTGCAACTCCTCTTCTTCGGAATGTGCCAATTTTTCGTGAACACCTTGGACATGATCATATGATATATCAGGAAGTTGATCATTAGTATTGTCAACTTCATCTCCATGCATTGAATTACCACGACGTTTGCTTCTACGAGTTGGCAGGGATATGTCTTTGCTTGCTTTTTGTTTCTTATCATTGTCTATGAGATCCAATTTTCCCCAAAAAAAAAAAAAAAAAAAAAAAAAAAAAAAAAAAAAAAAACTTATCAAATTATGGAATACATCATCAAATATATTGTATACAACTTTCATTAAATATGCTTAGAAATAAAAAGTGACGAAGAGTAACTACTTATTCACCAAACCAAGAGATGACAAAAATTATTCATTTTTTGTGATGCGTTCTTTACGAACATGCTCATACTCTATCATATTTTCATCACTGCTAAGATCATTTTTATGTTTAAACCCCTTCTTCATAGTATTTATGTCCTACATTTCACATTTAAAGAAAAAATATTAGTGCATGGAAAAACAAAAATTATAAAATATATCTATTATACGATCGTGCATTATGATCAATGAGAATGAATTAACCTTAAATTGATAACTTCAAAAATTGATAATGAGAATGAATCAACATTATGGTAACTTCAAAAACTAACAAAAATGGGAGTTTTTCTTATTATATTACCAAATTCTTTCTTTAACACATTTCTACTATCATAACATCAGTGGAGACCTGTCATAATGAATTGAGGTAATTATAGCATCTCACATCTATGGTGAACCCTCTTAAACTATGGTAGTTAGTATTTCCACTTAAATAACCTTGAATTTGAATATTTATAAATTAAATGTTAATCCCAACTTGGATTGTCATTAGGGGAATTTTGAGGTCTAGAATGGGCCTCCTAAGGAAATAATAAAATAATAGCTAAACCAATAAAATAATATTTATGAATTTTCAATTAACTTTTTGCACCAAAATCCATGTAACCACAGTTAAATTCAATTCAAAAGTTGTACCAAAATAAAATGAATAAAAAAATTGTATTGATGTGACTATAAATAAGAATGAACTTTTCAAGAAAAAATCATTATCATTGAACAACTAATGCATTTGTCCTTTGTACTTTAATAACTTAAAATAAAATATAAATATAAATTTAGAAATTCTTAATTATATTATATGTTATTAATTGAAATTTATAATATTTAAATTGTATAATAACATGTAATTAATATACTATAGAAAAATAATATAATAAATGTATATAGATATGCATTGTTTCTTTCAAGAAATATGAAATGACAATAATATATTTTTATTCAAAAAGTGTGAAATTACATTTATTATGAGTACTTTACTTTGACTTTAAAAGTACTTAGAGCACTACCATGGTTAACCATGAGTTTTTATCCATCATTGAGAATGTGACAAGTAAGTACCTTTAACTCAAGCAATGTCACCTCAACCATTAGGGATGATGTCATCCCCTAAAATGTGATTGGTTCTCATAAAGTGAATTTTGATTGTACATTTTCTTTAGGAGGCCCATTTTAGACCTCAAAATTCCCCTAATGAATCCCTTAAAAAACTTTCAATCTATAACAGTTGAAATAGAAAGAAAACTAAGACATGAACCAGAGCATATTCTGTGATTCTTATTCTGGTTATTGCCTTTGAACTATGTTGTTAATATGTTGATAGAAGGAACACTTTAATCAGTATCAACACCTTATCTAGAATTATGGATTTTATTTTTTTAATCACAAATTTTTTTGTAGCATTTGCATAAATTTATCACATAATAAAAACATATCATATTGCAATTGGGAATGCAGATTGGTTGTCCCGGCCATTGTAACATTATTGAATCTATTATATGTGTACTAGTGTTAGTACTGTACAACTTTGGTGAAGAGCTCCTAAACCATATTAAGACTTTGAGCCCTTAGTAAACAGACTCCAGAGACTTACATTTAGCTTCGAGGTTTGCACGCTGAAAATCAAATATCCCACAATAAAAAGCTACACATCCCCCAATTTAACAACTAAAATAACATTAGAAGATTTTAGATTTTCCTGAGGAAAAAAAAAAAAACAACTATAGAAGTTAAAAAATAAATATTAAAGTTAGCATAACTTCATGTAGGCAATTTCATTGATGGATCTAGTAACCCTCTTTAAGATAAATTGAATCACTTCATGCTACAATAGAGTTACTGGAATGAGACAAAATTCACACAAAGTGAAAAGTGAATGGTAGATTTCACACAGAGTTTAATACAACCATCTGGCTAATCCCATGCCCAAAACAATAAAATCCATTTACGTAGTGAAAATTTATGCCATAAAGTCAAGGTGATAAATCATCATTGTGATCATTTGCGTGGTCATCAAGATCACAATCCTGATCACTTGTGTATACATCTGCTTGATTTCCTTCATTGTCCTCATACATTATATTGTCCTGGCCATGAATTATGTTTTCTATCTTGGTCTCTTCATTGGGAATCAATGCTTCATCTTCAAATACTCTATCACCATCTTCAGATTCTTCCTCCAATGTTTCTTGTAAACTATTACATTTCCCATCAACCATTATATCAACATATTCCATGAATTACCTTTTTGATCGGGGCTCTATTTGAACGACATATGACCATCTTGAGCTTGTCACATCACCAATTAAAAAAGCCTAGTTAATTTGAATAGGGGAAACATATGGCTCATTGGTCTTCAGTAAAATTTGGCGTGTATTTGCACGTACAAATCCATACTCATCATGTTATATTGAAGATGGCTTGATCCATTTACATTTTAATAATATAGGACTAGTTTCACCATAATGAACTTGAATTTCTTGAATGAATCCAACATACAAGTTCTTTTCAGTGTTGTGATGAAATTCGACACTAACAATACAATCACAATTTGCCTTTCCTGTATCCCTTTCTTCCACTCTTAAATGAGTACCATAGGCCCACATCCCACTGAAAGAAGAAGACCATATACTTGGAGGTTGTGAAAGTTGAATTTCCTCCTTCGTTGTATCTTGACCTTCTTGTTGTGCATCATTAATTGCATCAACAATCCAATCATTAAATTTTGAAAAAGAACGATCTTCAAGGTTCAAATCTTGAAGTGTACGCTTTCAAGATGGATGCATCCATTTTTGAATCTCTTCTTCGTATTTTCTGCATAGAATATGAAAAGTAAGAGTGATAATAATTTAGCTATTAAATTAAATTAAATAAATAAATTATCATGTAAATAATATTTTACCTACGCCACTTATCGAATGATGATGTGTTTTGAAGAACATATGCATGTATGGCAATTCTTTCCTCATTTGATAGCTTGAAGCGATATCCATTTCCTTCTAATACTTCACCTACAACTCTCTAGTCATCATCATCAACCCATACACGCTAATTGACATTGCTAAAATCCTTCATATATTATGTGAAAAACCCTATGGCCTCTTGCATTAGATATCCTTCACAAATTCTACCATCTGGTTTTGCCTTATTACGAACAATATTTTTCAAAACTTTCATGTATCATTCTATAGGATACATCCATCTTGTTCTTATTGGGCCACAATGCTCTAGTTCATGTTCTAGATGTATAAGAAGATGCATAGAAATATTGAAAATTGCTGGTGGAATATCTCGTTCCAATAAGCAGAGGACTTCAACAACCTCTCCCCTCAAATTATCAAATTTTGAAGGATCTAGCACATGCAAAATCATTTTTTTTAAGATTAGGCCCAACCTTATAATTGCCAATCTTGGTCTCTTTTCCAAACTTGATATGACTGCAATAGGTAAAATATCCTCAATTATGACATGATAGTCATGGGTCTTGAGGCTTCTTAAGCTATTATTTTCGGTTTGGCTTCTAATATTACCACTTACATATCCAGTAGGAAATCGAGTCTGAGACATAAAATTTAAGAATTGTGCACGTTGATCCTTTGTCCACACATAAGGAGCAATAGGTTTTCTGTATTTTCCATTACCATATTTTTCAACCCAAATATTTCGATGAATCTTTAGTTCTTTAAGGTCTAGGCGTGATGACATTGTATTATATTCACCAAAAAGAGTTTCTATAATAGAAAAAGCTATGTTTTTCTCAGTATGCATAAAGTCAACAATATGCCTAATGGTTATATGCTTAAAGTATGGAAATTTATAGAATATTCACACTCTTTTTACACCACTATAGTAAAGTGGATCATTTTTACTACCCCAAATGCCACCATTTTCAATAAATTGCATTATTTTTTCTCCATTCTCAATAATGTAATCACTTGTTATTGCTAGTGGTGCTTCACAATTCTCTTCCTTACCATTGAAACGTGACTTTTTTCGACGATATGGATGCTCCATTTTGAGGTAAGCACGATGTACACAATAAATACACTTGTGCAAACTACTTGAGTCCCTCACAAAACCCTTATAGATGCAAGCCAGACATCCATGGTATCCATGAACATTGAGACTAGTCAAAGTGACATATGCAAGAAGATTGTGGATTGTAAACAATAAAGAAGCTCTTAAAGTGAATTGAATTGAATTACCATCCCTTAAAATTTGAATTGATTCAATTCCTTTCCACAATTCCACTATCTCATCAAATAATGGTTCTAAATAAACATCAATTGTATCTGAAATCACACCTTTTTTCCCCAGTATGATCAATGAAAACATCAAGAAAAATGGCTTGGTTGCTAACCATGGAGGCAATTTATAATTTATTAAAAACACTGGCCAAGTTGACCATTTAGTGCTTTGATCTGAGAAAGGGTTCACCCCATCTAGAGCTAAACCCAGTCTTATATTGCAAGGATCTTGGGAAAAATCAGGGATTTATTGTCAAATTCCTTCCATATCTTAGAATCAGCCACAAATCGTTGTTTTCCATCGGTGCTCTTATTTTGGGCATGCCATTGCATTAGCTCAGCAATGTCGTGAAATTTGTACATTTGAAGAAACCGTGGGATTAGTGGAAAGTGGCAAAGAACCCTTCTCGGAGCTGAAATTGATTTCAACCTTGGTCTATACCTCCCTTCTTTACATTTTGGACATTCAGTCTCACTTAAAATATTTTTTTGAAATAATACACAACGATTCACACATGTGTGGATGTTTTCATACCCTAAGCCTAGCTTAGTGATTTTCACTTTACATGCTCTTCGTTTTGTTGGCAATGTGGAGTCGGGTGGTAATAATTGTTGTAAAAATGCCAATAACTCATCAACACTCTCATTTTTCCAACCATGCACCACTTGAAAGTTAAGAATTAGAAGGATTGTTGTTAAATGAATTAAATTGCAAGTACCATACATAGGTTTTAAAGCATCCTCCATAAACTTCTTCCATTCATCCTTGAAACCCTCATTCAACATTCTATCAACTTCAATCCCTTCATCAAAGGTTCCTAACTTTTCATTTGTGTTTTTTGCCTCTTCATCTATGTCTAGTGCCTCTATATCTCTCATGCTATGCAATTCTATCCTATCTGGATAACAATTTTGAGGGAAAGGGCTTATACCATTATGCCCATATTTTAGCATATGTTGAAAAATCAAACTTATTTTTCTCATCTTCCCACCACGACAATCATTACATGGACATGCATATTTAAGCAAGCTCTTCTCATCAACTATTCTCTCATCATGTGCATGGTATTCATCTGTTGTCAAAATTGGGCGTTGACTCATATTCAATTTTCTGCATTCAAAGATGAAACTAATATGTTAACTCTTTACTTTCAACTCTTTTCAGAACTTTATTTGTAAAAGAGAATTTTTAGCTCCTATTTGAGCAAAAATGTCAATTGTGCAAACTTTTTAGAAAAAACATATAGGAAGAGAAGACTACACATTTTTTACCAGTGTGAACACACCCATACACAACAATCACACAATAAAACAACAAAAGAAAGTCATATTTGAGAGAAATTTTGTGGATCAACACTTGTTTGAGGAGATAATTTTGTTGTATTTACACATTTTGAACGCAGATCTATCAGCATGACAGCAAAATTTTTTGGTTTTGAACGCAGATTTATCAGCATGAAAACAAAAAATTTTGGTTAATATATTAGCATTCTTAAGGGCACATCCCTTGTGGTCATTTTAAAACATTCATTACAACAGTAGTGAGGAGAAGAAAACACCAATGGGAGTTGCCTTAGTAGTAAATAGGATGCATCACTCAACTACATGGGAGGCACTTGGCACTGATGAAGTGGCAGTTACTAGTAGTGAAATCTCTCCTTTAAAGCCTATTTCTGACATGTTCCCAATGTTCATTCCTAGAAAATGAGGGCACTCCAATTGAGGGAGTCAATTACCTATTCATGGCAGCATGACGAGTTACAAATTATCACCTTCTTGGCACTTGAAGGGAATACATTTTGTTTTTGGCCACTTGCATGGAGGGCACATTGATGAAGGATTTACACCACATTCTCTCCTTATTCCTAGCATGCAAGAGGGTACATCATTTGGATATTTACATTACTTTTCTAAGCTTGAAGAAGTTCACCCTAGTAGAAAATATGCCTTTGGAGTCATATTTGTTATTCCTATCTTCATCTATAATTATGTGACTGATCTTTGATACTCATTCAAGACCTTCACAAGTTGTAATAATATTACCTAGGATAAAATGTCTCTTAATAAACTCCAGTTGATCAAGAAAAATGGTTCAGGCTACCATATTCTTGATTATAAGACACGTTACAAAGTGTGATAGGCCGACAATTGCTCACTATGTTTATCTTGTTGTCTATCTTGAAACTTGTGTAGTTTATATTGTTGTTGAAGTGAGACACCTTGTATGTGTCTCAAACAATTGATTTGTCACAATATACTCAAAATTGTCCCACGTTTCCTTCAATAGATGTGTGAATATTCAATGGGGAAATTTTCATCCAATTACCATTATGGCAGAATCATATACGAACAAACAATCATATTATGTAAATGCAAATACAATCCCAAACCTTCCTCTCAAAGAAGCAACACAGTTTTTTGGAGGATACAAGGTAGATGAGATTGGCAAGCATCCAATATTGTCAAATCCATGTTTTTATGAAAATAATTTGATGACCAAGAAACAACAAAAATAATGTTGATGCTAGTTGGACCAAAACAACTTGGACTAGAGTTCTGACATCTAGAGATGAGTCATAGACACATTTAGCAAATTCAAGCATAGCTAAAGATAGTGTAGGAATAGACAAAGCTTTGTTGTTATAGAGAACACTCATGTATCTCAACTAGACATTTTGAAGTGGATTGATGAACAACGTGTAACAAGGATGGATTTGATGTTTCACTTGTTTTAGCCATGGCCTTCAAGCTTGTTAGCACATGATAGAGAAGCTTTATTTATATTTTCAAGAATATTATCATGTTTTGATTGCTCTTCTGCCACTAACTTTACCTCCAACATCGTTGCACAAGAAATTAATGTCCAATGTGCTAGTAGTTTCTATTCTTACAAAGATGAATGGTCATAGTTGAACTATTTCTGATTTGAATGAAATTAAAACATAAACATAATATAATATAATCATTATATATCATTTGGAGAATTGAACTTGTTATAAGTAAAATTTTCTTCCAATATCTCAGGAGTATGCTAGAATATATCTCAATCATTGCCAACTTCTTTGCAAATCCCATATTGGAAAAAATGTTCGATGTGACTAAGGATAGGTATAACTTACAATTTATAGTTCTCTTCTAGTGTTAAATGTGAATATTAGATGAGGAAAATTATTCTAGTAGATACAAGGGCTTTGGTCCTGTCATATAGCTTCAATGGAGTTATGATTATAGCACAAGACTTGATACAAATCACTAAACACTAGCCATCTTGATGCGTAAGCTATTAGGAGAGAATGAGAGCTCTATTATGCTTTTACCAGTGTTTTCTTAACATATTAGAAGAAGATATATTTTTGAGGAGGAACTAAAGGCACACTATGCTATAAAGAGAATTACCTTCTCATGCAAGATCTCAAGAACTTGTGAAGTAACATCTTGTATTCAGACAATTAGAAAAATTAATTGCTGACAGACTAGAGGCAGGAAACTTAGAGTTGATACAATCAATGCCCAGATTTAAGCTTTAGTTTCCACCACACTCCTAATCGCAAAGGACCAATGAGGATATCACTGTAAAGAACTTAAGAGTAGATCCCTGTTATGATCAGATGGGTTTGGCTAGGGAAAAACAATGAGAACAAGAAAACTGATAAATCATACAACAGGAAAGGACAACCTTAAAGTAACTGACTTGTTTCATGCAATATATTTAATACGATACCAGTAGTTCAGGGAATAAGTATTAGTATCAACTTCCAAGGTAAAAAAAAATATTTGCATCATTATAAAGGTCTCTTTTGGGCGTTTCACACTTTCTTGCAGTTTTCTACAGTAGTAACATATATGATCTATTAATATTAAATATTCTAGAGTTTTTTGATATATATTGAGTACAGTAACTGCAAATACTCAACTGATACCAATGCATATCATGACATGACATCCTCTTTATGAATTTGAGAAGAGTTGTTTACTCTGCCAATGGTAGCCTAAGTGTTGGTTTATAGGCCAGAAGTTTGGGAACTCTCTGCTGCACCTACAGTTTGCTATGAGAGCATGCTCAACCACTAATGAAGTAAAACTAAGTGAAACTTCAGTGATTCTGTAGGTCATTGTTTCAAAGTTTAGTATTGAATCTTGCGACAACTAGAAAAAGGTGGCAAGGTTAGGAGCAGAAAACATAGAAAACAAAAATTATTAAATCACAAACAAAAAAAATGTTAAAATCCCATATGTTTGATGTAAATTAGAAAACCCAGAGAAACAACTAAGAACGAAGGCTTCATTTAATACTAGTGGACATCGATAGCCACCAATCATCACAATCCAAAATTCCACTGGGCCATTGCACTTGCAAACACTGTCAAACAAGAAGGTGTGCTACAACAGTAACGTGGCCACTCAATCTTGGAAAGATGAGTAGTTAAGACAAACTGCAAAAGTGCCCAAATTCCCATAATATGATGAGGCAAAGTAATGTAAACAAAAAATACAACAAATCAGCCACAATGTATTTGACACCATGGTTCCATGACAATGTCTGATGTGCCCATATTGTGGGATTTATATGGTGGCTTATGATAATCTAGTGAAACCTTAGCCACACCATATAGTTTCCATGATAGTGTATGATGTGCCCAAATTGTGGGATTTATATGGTGGCTTATGATAGTGTGGTCAAACCTTAGCCCAATTATTGAGGCAAGTGCTAACTATTATCCAAAGGCCCATGCAAAATAACCATACGAGAACCTGGTAATGTTGGAAGCCTAGCCTTCTTCAACTTTGAAGTCATTATGGAAAATAAAGTACTGAATGTAGAAGTGGTTTAAATGAATAATTGAAATTTAGATATTACTATAAAGCACAACATAGGATGCTGCAAATTGGCCTTTGCAGAGCCTCCTCACAAAACAAGCTAGAGGGAGGAGTCTCTTTTCACAGAGAACGCTTCTGTTAAAGAAGCAACATGAAACTATGATGTTTAATTCTACAATCATGAATAACTATTTGTGAATAGTGAATGAGTTTGCACCAATGTCTTCAGAATCTAGATTCTATAGTAGCGAAATGGAACTCAGTGTGATATATTGTTTTCAATTGAACCATTCAGTGTACATTGCTGATATAAGACAATATGAAGATAGTGCCAAGTCATAAACAATACATTTCTTAGATCGAAATCAACACATACAGTGAGCGAATAAGGGCAATAGAACCTAGTTTGGAGGCTTATAAATAAGTGACAAATATCAGTTCTGAAGGCAAAAGTGGACCAACGTTGACCTCTTGAATTATGAGCTTAATTTCTAGAGTACGACCAACTCTTCCTCATTGTACAAACTCAACAACATTTATGGCTCCCTTTTCCTCCTAAATGACACCCTTTGCACACATGCAATTAAGGCATCTCCATAACCCACACACAAAGATTGTGATAGTAGCCAGAAGAGGTTAAATCAACCCACAATAATACTACAACCAACAAGGAAATTTGTCTAGCAACTCGTCCTTTAACACAATTTCACTCTCAGGAGGTATGAACTTCAGCAAATGAGAAAAATATCAATCCTCCCTTCCAAAAACACACCCACAAGACAAAGACCAGATTCAAGCTCCCTTGTGGTTGGTTATTGTACTTCCTTTGTTACAGAATTCGGCCAGCTGAGTGTAAGAGTGGGTACGACCCTCTTCAGTGATGAACTCGACCCCTTGGAAAAACTGAACTTGACCCATGGAACAGAGGATTTCAGCCTCTTTCACAATACTAAACTTGTTCTTCCTTGAGATGAACTTGAATAATAATGAATAGGATGAACTTAACCCTAAATGTAATGTTCACTTCATTTCTAAGAATTATTGAGAGGTTGGAGACTTAGAGGTTGATGTTAACAATCCCAACTACATTGATCCACACTTGATGCTATTGCCCAAAGATAGCCTTGCCAACAACAAGGAAGCTCTTTGTACATAGAATTGTCAAATCAAGCACAAACTAGCTTATATGGTCATTGATAATGGAAACCAAGATAACCTTCTCTTGCTTCAATTGGAAAAGGAACCCAAGTTACCAAAATAAAATCATCCCAACTCACATTATATTGGATGGGTCAAAGATGCACATTAGCTTGTGTAATCACTTGAAAATAGATCAGAATGTTGCTAGAAGATGGCAAGATTTTTCCCCATATCTTATATGTTCTTACAAACAAATATGAGAAGACTTACGAAAATAAGATGATGATAACAAGTGTAACTAGTTGCATAAAGGAGTGGCTTCTAGGTTCAACCTTAGGCATGTGCCCTCTTTCAATCCTAATATTACTTGGAATTATTTCTATTGTGCATGTCAAATGTTGGGTGATTATGTTGCTGGTATTGTCCTTCATTACAATTATGATCATTAATTCTAACTCAAGATTGGAATTGGTAGTGGTACTAATATTCGTGCAAGGTTAGTAGCCCTTTGGGTCCTATTGAAATTTTTTATGGTTAAAGGTGTTAAAAATCTTCAAGTTGATGGAGACTTAAAAGTGGTAATGAGAGTTTTAAAGGTTCTCTGCCATTGGATAGTCTGGTTCTCTCTCACTGACAACACTAAGTTAAGGAACTCCAGGAAGCTTTTCATTCTGTTTCTATTCAACATGTTCAGAGAGAATATAATTCTCAGGCATATCATCTTCAAAGGATCCAATTGCAATTAACAAAGGGAATATGCATGGAAAATCAGAGGGAGGGTTTTGGTTTCAGCTTTCATAGAAATACAATTTTAAAAGCACTTTACAAGCATTTTTAAGATATTATTTTGGGTTGTCTGCAATGTTAGCACTATAGGTTTTAATGTCATTTTGATGTTCAACGTTTATTAGAAGGATGTTTTTCAGAATCTGATGATAATCAGGAATTTGTCTGAAAGGAGATCTTATGCGTAGGCACAATCAATGTATACTTTAATTTCTACTTGAAATAACAGATGCCAAATATACATTTGTTTTCTTGGAAGAAAAAATACATAGAAATGAGGAAAATTTTATGTGGAAGAAGATAAGAAATTTTCTGTTAGTTTCCATTTTCAAACAACTATTTTTTCATTTACAAACCTAGCTCCTTTCGCCATGGTTCTTTGGATGACTGTAAAGACAAACTTTTATAGGAATACTCTTTTTATTTGAGTATGGGTGGTTGAATGTGGGGAATGGGTGCTACCACCTAAAACTCTATCCTATAAAAATAAAACTCTATCCTATAGTGGCAACTTGTAATGGGTGGCTGAATGTGGGGAATGAGTGCTACCACCTAAAAAAAGATATCTACATAACTATTAACTTGTTGTTTTATTTCTGATTTCTCAGACACATCATTTCATTCAGACAAATCATTTCATTAGTCTACAAGTCCTACCACTTATTCTATATTTTTCTTCAGATGTGAGCCCGGAAATTGGATAGGATGAGATAAATATGGATGATCCCACCAAAGGAATCCTAACCAACGACATTAATAACTATTTCTCGATTATACTCCTCAGTTGGACAGGACCTATTAAAGTTGTTTTTTTATCCGATCTCACTCACGCTGAACCAACTAGAGAGGTTTCAAATGGGAAGGCCTAACCTATGAATGACGGGAAAGCTCAACCGTAATTTGGGGTAGATTTAATTGAAAAATATGGTGACAATATTTCTTGATTAAACTCATTAAGAGCATCACGGGTGGAAAGGTTTATTTCTTCAATTATAGACATACAAACACTTATATTTTCATGGGGTTTGAGCTGAGAGAGTTGTATAAAAATATAGTGTAACACTAGTTGCAATGCGTGTGGGAAGAACGAACAACACCCATCGGATGTCTCTCGAATCCATCGCACCCACACCTATTGTCTTGAGAAGGTAGCAAGGTTTAAAACTGGAAATGAGATAAGGACTATAGAAGGATAGACCAAGAGGGTTTTGGATTTCCTTCACTGGGCCACTGTGTCCCAATACACTTTGAGGGAAAACTCCCACTTGCAACTTGGTGATATCACGGAGGTAAAAAAGAATGGTAGATAAATTCCATGTTGGGAAAGAGAACGCATAGGTTTCTAGGCCTCGTGACCAAACATATCTTTTGCACCTGGAAATGCTAGGAATGATAGTAATTTGCTTCCTTTAATGATGTGACTAATTAAGCTAGACTACTCGCTGGAGGAAGCGATTCGGTTGAATTCATTGATTAGCTAGTGAGTATCATAAAACCAATAGCATCAAAAACATAAATCCTAGAACCAACAACATCATAGAAAAAACGAAAAAAATCCATTGCAAGTCGATCCTTACCCAAAAAAATTCGTATGAATCAACAATATCTTAAAACAAATAGAGAAAATACAAAGGCAGGAAATATAAAAATATAATCTTATAAATCCAACTAACCTGTGACTTCGGATATGCAAACTTCAATTGTGAATTTGTTGCTGCCCACCTCTTCAAAAGCCTCCAAGTTCTTTCTAATGTGTTTTTATCCTTGATAAATGTTGTACTTATATAGAAAAAATTGCCAGCACTAAAATTTTTTAATCACGTTATCAAATTTTCTCAAAATATATCAAAACCCTCCTACCAACAGCAAAAATTTTGTGCCAAATAACCAGCACATCCAATTTTCATCTAGTTTTAATCTAAATTTCAGAACCATCTACAAAAATTCAGCGTGAAATACCCAAAACATCATCTTCCTAAACCAATCCGGGTAAGGACAACGAGTTTTCCTCTGTTCTTGGGCTTTCATACCAGTGACATGTTTGACTTTCATATATATTTTTAATGAAATTAAACCATGCCCTCTCCCCGACTTCGACTTTTGACAGACTTCGAATGTGGCATGCCCTCAAAACATCATCTTCTTGAACCAATCTGGGTAAGAACAATGAGTTTTCCTCTGTTCTTGGGCTTTCATACCGGTGACAAGTTTGACTTTCCTATATATTTTTAATGAAATCAACCCATGCCCTCTACCTGACTTCGACTTTTGACATCTCCCTGGCTTCGACTTTTGACAGAATTTGAATGTGGCATGCCCTCAAACGTTTTACAAATCTTAAAACAATTTTTTTTTTTAAAATAATTAAAATATTAATATTTATTATTTTAATTATTAATTAAATATAAAATCACAATATATTTAAAATTTAATTTTATATAATATAAATAAAACGAATAAAATATAAATATTGATAATTAATATTTTAATAAATTCAATAAAATATAAATATTGATATTTATTATTTTAATAAATTGATTAAGGTTCATATCAAATAATATATATATGTTAAATTGGTGTCGCACAATATATGTATGTCAAACATATTATAAATAAATTCTATATGTGTGTGAGTATTCACATCTTGAGTAGGCCTAATGGTTAAGAGCATGTGTTTCCTCCTAAGAGGTCATAGGTTCAAAACTAGAGGGGGTAGAGTATGTATGTCTTTGTAGAATTAGCAGTCAAATCGCTACGTGGAGGTGGGTCCCTTGTCCCACAAACAAGGGGGTATCATACACCAATTTGGTGTTTGGCTTGGCCATGACCTTAAAATTAGATTATTATTATTATTATTATAACAAAGGTTCATACACTCTCCAACGGGAGTGAGGTTTGAGCAACACGTGGAAGGTGTCTCGCATGAGTAAATACAAGTGGAGCGAGGATGAGGGAGTGTCACACCCTCGAGTTAGTGTTGCGGCAACCGAGTGGTGGGGGGCGCGCCTTGGCGAGACGAGCACCCAACTTGGGTATGTGCGACGACGATGTGCAATGGGCGCGCTATAGTGGCGAACGCCCACCTTGGGCACGTCGTGTAGCAGTGGGCAGAGTCGTGCATTTTTGCGGATGTGATGAGCAGCAACGTCAAATGGGTGTGTGCCCCATAGCGGGTGGACGATTCAAAGGCGTTAGGCAAAGTCGTGTTGGTGAGCGCGTTTGGTGTTATGGGAGCGTTGTGTAGTGATTGGGCGAGCTGGGCGGGATAGGGTGTGGGCGACTGATCAGTCGTCGGGGCAGATCAGGAACCTGTGGTGGCAAGGGGAATCATGGGTATGATTGCTCTGAGGTAAATGAGGGGAAAGGTATCCAACATTAATGTTTCTTGGAGAAATGTCATCTAGTATTTATCAAAAACCTAATGGAAAGAGTATTGGACACGACTGAGAGAATTTTGACACTGCAGATGGATTTAGAAAATCTTGTAGTGAAATGTAACACTTCGATATCAAAATTGCAATTTTCCATTGATGGCGTGAAATAATTAAAAATTATTGACATAAATGACTAATTCATATACTTGTTGTACTAGTCATATTTTTATTCTTGGACTATAATAGTCATTTACATTAATCATTATTAATTTTGTCACCTATTATCTAGTCATATTTTTTAATCCTAGGCTAAATTAGTCATTTAAGTTAGTCGCTTTTAGTTTAGTCACTTATTATCTAGTTATACATTTTATCCTTGGACTAAATTAGTCATTTAAGTTAGTTGTTTTTAGTTTAGTCACTTATTATCTAGTCGTACATTTTATTCCTAGACTAAATTAGTCATTTACATTAGTCATTTTTAGTTCGGTTACTTATAATTGCTCAAATTTAGTAGTAATTCACTTGAAATAATAGCGGCGGTGACTAAATTTTTTAGTCACCTGGTCATTAATTTCATCATTTTTACTAGTGTATATTGACCTAGTTGACCTATTTTGCCAAATGTTTTTTTAAGGGGTATAAGATTTTTTTTTTCCAAAGAAGAGAGTATTGTATGAATAAATGATTAGTTATATTGGTTTTCATTATAAATATTTAATTTAAATGTTTTAGATAAATAATAATTTATTTTTATTTTTATGATTATAAAATATATAACATCATATAAAGTTATGATTTTATTTATATTAATATTTACTTATAAGGTTGTGTTTTTGTTTTTTTATTTACAATGATTTTAGTTTGGATATTGAAGGTGGTTTGTTTATCTTTGCTTTCACTTTAATATGTGATGATAATGCTTAGCAAGATGTGCTAAGCTAGTATAATGGAAGAATTTATTGCTTCCTTTGAGTGATTGATATATAAAAAAAATGTTTAATTTGAATTCTTTAAGGTTTATTTTACTAATTTTAAGGAGGAGATAAAAAAAAACTTTAAGATGTAAGACCCTACAACTTGGTTGGAGGCTTCTCAACTATCTAAACACACATACTTGATAGTAACAACCTAGTGCAATAGAATTTTGTTTAATTATCATGCCCTCTCTTTAAGCCACCTACACATTCTTCTTTATTCCTTGAGGTCCACAAGTGAGTTCTATAGAAATGATAAAACACCGCCTTAAAGGTTCACTATAATTGTGATAAAACTTATTTTTCAATGGAATAAATATAAGGAACAATCATTATTTTTTATTATTATGGTCTTATCTTCAACTTAATGATTTTTTTTAATGAAGCTTACACCTTCTACTTATGAATTTCACACCCATGAGCATCTTTACGAGGAACCCAAATTTCAATTCATGTTTTGTTAAGCATTACATCTTTCCAAACCTTGAAGTTGATAGCAGGTGAAGGTGATTGTCTTACTAATAGACATCAACGTTGTCCATGATTTCATCCTTCAGAGAGCAGTGGAAAAACAAACTATTATGTCCATGTTGTGTAATTTTCAAATCATAGTAGCCAGTTGATAATTATGAAATGTAATAGTAAATGTGAAACTCCAAATTTGTAACTATCTCTTGGAATCTAACATGTTTGCCACATAAATGAAAGGTCATTATCTAATTTTGGAGCAATATAGTTGGTAACATTATCTCTATTACCATGTACTTTCATAGGTTATACATGAACTTCATTAGGGAGGGATATAAGGCACTCTCAAAGGTCTCGAATAATGCTACTTAAAAATCATAAGTTCTCATTATTTCTCATTGTATGAAAAAACTCATAAAGAGGGATTATTTCAACATTATTGCCCAATTCAGTGTCATATAAGTTATGGCCATTCCTCACATGCATATCATCCTATTTGCAATGGGTTTTGAAGCATCATGTTTTTTAAACACGCCTAGTAAGCATGATCATGATATCCCATTGATTCTAAGAAGTCGATTGACCAATGTACATCTCTATACTAATATCCACTTGCACAAAAACATGAAAATGAAAATATTATACAAGCATGTTTGAAAGTAGAAGCAATAAGTCCTATAACTAGCCCCAACTCCATAACTTCATCTTGGCTATCAAGATTTCGAAGAAAGAAAATAATTAACACATTATTTCTTAACCTTTGTGCTCTAAACAAATTAACCCTTCATGATACAATTCCAATTCTAAACATTAACACCCTTTTAATAAATTTCATAATACACACTATTTTATTAAATTAAACAATTTTACTATTACAATTTTAAAAAATTTTAACTGTAATTTTACATTATTATATATATATATATATATATATATAATAATCGGTTACATTGTGATCTAAGACTTTTGTGATCCATAACGTAGATAAAAATGTTAATCACATTATTAGGATTTAGTTGACATTCCGAACCAGCTAATGTGGTTCATCCTCAGGACAAGGTGGAGAAACAAATCTATCTTAGATGAATAAATAGTGGAGATGCATCATTGCCCGAAAATAGCCGTTGAAAGTTAGTTATTTATTTTTATTAAAATAAAAATTTCTTAATCCTCTTTAATAAAATTGTTTATTTATTTAATTAATTTATTATTAAAAAAAAAATTAATTTCTAACTAACTTTCAACGGCTATTTTCTGGCAATGATGCATCTCCACTATTTATTCATGAACCACATTAGCTGGTTCGAAACGTGGACCAAATCCTAATAATGTGATTAATCCAAAAGACATTTTTATCTACATCGGTTACATTCTTTAATATTAAAAAAATATTTTTTCCCAACTTCCTTTCAATATATTTTTTAATCTACTTTTTAAAATTCAAAAATAAATTTACCCACTTCTTTTTTATATATTAAAAAAAACACCCTAAAAAGAAAAGAATCAGGTTAAAAATTCTCAACTTCTTTCCAATATATTAAAAAAAACACCATAAAAAAGAAAAAGCACAGCTTAAGTTAAGTTTTCTTATATTACAAAAATAACACTATAAAAAGAAAAAGAACAGCTTAAGATAAGTTTTCTTATATTAAAAAAAACACCATAAAAAGAAAAAGAACAGCTTAAGACAATTTACAGGAAAACTTTTACCCTAAATCATATATCATCCTATTAAAAAGAAAAATATTATCACATTTTTAATTATCAAAATTCATAATAAGTCATATATCATCCTATTAAAAAGAAAAATATTATTACATTTTTAATTATCAAAATACATAATAAATAGTCTCTCAAAGGATATGGATAGAAAGAAAAACTGAGACTTTTAATATTTGATGGTCAAGATACATAATAAATCCAAGTTAAAATGATGGTCCTCAAAGGATATGGAATGAAAGGACTAAGACTCCTAAGATGGAATGAATCTGTCAACAAGAATATGGTTAACTAAGTCAAACACACTGAAACTGTGAATGCCATGGATCTATCAACAAGAATATGGTCAACTAACACAAACACAAATTAACTACTGCTGAGGTAACATGGATTCACAGCATGTGAGAACCTTGCACTGGCTCTAGCCTGGCACTATTTCAGAGCACAACAAGGGTAATCATGGCCGCCCCCACAGCCATAAAGTTGTTAACAACGTTATCATAGTTATGGCTGCTAGTGGCTCCGCTATGGGCTCTAGGAGAAGTAGCCGATTCAGCTGAGGCATGAGCAGCACTGCTTCTTGAACTCGGAACGGGCGCAGGACCGCCATAGAAAGACGGGGAGGCATGGATTTTGACTGTAGGAGAGTGTGCGTGAGAGTGATGGTGAGGCAATGCCACGGGACTCGAAACCGGGACCTGGGCTGGAGCAAGGGACGGAACTGTAGCTCTAGCGAGCTGTGTGTCAACTTCAAGCTTCATCCCGGCGTTGCAATGGCCGGGGGTTGCACAGATGAAGTACCTCTTCCCCGCCGTGGACAACTTGATGGCGGTGTTCCCGTCACTGTACGATTCGATGGGGGAAGCGGCCGAGCAAGAATCGTAATCCGCTTTGTTCACCTCCACCAAGCTGTGAACCAGCGAGTACTTGAAAACTGCACGAATAAAAAAATTTCAGGCAAGTCAGATGATTGATTATCTTAATAAAAACATAGACAGTATTCTATAACATTTTGGAGCTTTTCCTTAGCATATTTTATCGTGAAATTTGTTTAGAATTCAATAAGGATTTGTTAAGAGTGGTTAACACTAACATTTTGAGTGTTTTGGAGTTTTTTAGGGTATTGAATTTTATAGAGGTATCTGGGTCCAGGCTCTAGGCTCTGATACCATATAAAGATTTGCTTTTACATCAAAACACCCACACGTGTTGATCCCAGGGTAAGAATTAAGAATTTCATAGAAGTGAGGTCATTACTCCAACATATCTATATACTAAAAAATCTAGAATCTATTACAAAAAAATGACCTAGGTCATATAGAGATTTGCAGTTACCCCAAAAACAAATGTTGGTAAACTTCTAAATAGGTAACTAAAATCCCCACTAAAAATTACTGATTCCATAGAGATGAGATGATTACTCCAACAAATCTATATACTAAAATCAAAATCTATATACATAATCAAAATAAATTTTACAAAACAAAAATCAAAATTTCACCAAAAAAATATTTCAAAATCTCACCATCCATCCATAGAGATAATACCCTAATACCAATCCCTAATAAATTTACTATTACTAACCGAGGACGTCCCCTGTGCTGAATTGCTGGGTGGAAGCCCACGTTTTCAAATCAGCGCTGGTGTCCCATCCTGCTCTGTTTCCCACATCAAGTTGCACAGCGCAAGTGTACTGCATGCACACTGCTGCTGCAATGGCCGCCATTAAAATTGCTCCCGCCGCCATGTCCTCCCTTCAAGTTCTGCCTTCCCACTTGTCGAGAAAACTAAACTAGCTGAAACAACTTGAGCTCAGAGAATGGCTGAACTTGCAGGGAAAACATCAGTATATATAAAAGACAGAGGAGAAATATATGCAGTATAATATTCAACGTGGCGAGGTTTCCTTCCCTAGTTGGATACACAATAGCCGTTAACCCTAGCATTACAATTTTTGAAAAGTTGATGCAGTGGGTTGACACAGACAGATTGTATTGGTTTACTTCCAGGCTTCGTGTTGTGTGTTTGGATTTTTTTAATGGGCATCGAAAAGAGTTGTTGAATCGTATATTGTATTGTGCATTTGGATTTTTGCAGCGGGTGGTTGATTCGCTCATGCTAACCTGTTATCAGCGGTTTCGTTGTCCGATGTTCATGAACCAGAATGGTGGGTTAACAGTAGAAATATAGCTCTGGTGTGGGGTCACTTATCTCAGAGAACATGTGCACATGGGGATGTGTGTACTCTGGCATGCAAATAACTATAGAAAAACCCTAGTTTCCCATGGAAATAACTATATAAATACCCTAGTATCTCACATGATTGAGGTAAAATTCATCAATATCTGTGTGGCCGCGTCGTTAATGTAAACGTCTGGGGATGTGGTCGCAGTTGTCTCTTTGTCAACTTACATTTTGGAAGTTTGTTTGCTGGTTCAGTGGTTCAATTTTTACACTCTGTCAGTGGTTTCTGTTTTGTTTCATGGATTAGTGACTAAGGGTAGATCACTGGAAGTGGTGCATTATAAGATTTTGTATCCACTACAGGTTTGTACATAGGATAAAAGGTTTTAGGGTGGTTTTCTTTTTTGAGGGAATTTGATTTCATTTGCAAGTATCAAAGTAATATATTTTTGGATTTTTTATTTATTTTATCATCGATTATTTTGGGTTTAGCTGATATTAATGTAAATATGTGTGATAGTGTATATAGGTTTAGTTATTTTTCTTTTAATAAAGCTAAAAGTTAATAGACTTTTAATATTGTTATAATCATTAAATACAATTTACAAATTGGTTATTGAATTTCACTTTTAAAATAAAATTTTCTACCATGATAATATTTTCACATTAATATAGTTGATAGTGAAGATGATTCTCATCTATTAAGATTTATATGGTTTGGGGACTTTTAAGAAGTTAAAATATTAATTAGAATTTTTTAACATTTTATTATATGTTTAAAACAAATGAGAGAAGTATTCCTAGATTATTATAGTTTTGCTTAGTTAAAAGGTCAAGAAAGTTGGTAGTGTGATAAATATTTGAAAATTACATCAAATGTGAGTATAAAATGAACAATCCAAGAGAGAGTGTTTTTCATCTTGAACCCTCTTAGAATTACACACTGGTAAATTTTTCATCCCATGACATTTTTGGTATTGAATAATTCATATCTAAGCTATGAAGCTCATGAGAAGTAATTATTATCTTGGTAATGTCCATTTTCTTCTTAACATTAATCAAGACAAAAATACAATTTTGGTTTTAGAGATTGGCGTTGATCACCTCCTTATAATATCATAGTTTCCTTTTGCCCTCTAGCTCTTTATCTCACTATAATTTCTCTCTAAATTTGAAAATAATGATATTTTTAATATTAATATTTAGATTCTACAAGTTGATCTCCTCCTTTATTCCTCAATGGTCCACCCAAGACTAGGCATCCTTATGTCACCCTCGCTTGAGCCGAAGGGGGGGATTTTGGCTAGAGTTAGACGCAATTTTAGGATACCTCTTGGCATCCATGTTGTATAGATTATTTTTATACATAAGATACCTAGTCATAACTATGTTTTCAATGGGGGAAGGCATACTTCAATTAGGAGGATAGGGTAGGGATTCTTTCCTTTAAACTTTGAGGTTGTAGGTAATAAACTATTTTTGATTTGTTTAATCTTCCTCCATGACTCTATGGATATACTGCAACACCAAACATCACATCCTCATAAAATAATAAGAGCAACAAGAGTCTCAAAGAGGACCTTTTTTTATATCAAATATAAAGATCTGCTGACTTACAATTGTTTTCAAGCACATAGTAAATTTTCCAAGCTCTATTTTTCCTTTTCTCATCACTATAACTCCAGTTGAGCTTATGATTGATGCCAACTCTCAAATATTTGAATGAAATTATTCCAAGGATCTCTTGTCATACATGAAAGTACCATAGGTTATATTTTTGGATTTAATCATTGTGACTTTAATTTCGTCGGTATTAACAATGATATCCATCTTACAGCATAAAACTTGGAGGATTTTGAGTTTCTTTCCAAGATCATAATGGCTCCTTTTTCAGAAGAACAATATTTTTTGCATGAAGGAGAAGAGTTATGACCATACCAATGAGTGTGGGGCTAATACAACCTGCATCTTCCGAACATTCTTCTAGCTTATTGATGTATATGCCAAAAATGGTAGGGGACAAGGGACGTGTTTGCTTACTCCAATATTACATTTAATTTCTTCTGATCAACCCTTAGTGGTCATAAACTTAGTGATAACATTCCCATGCGATCTTTTCATAGAAACCATCACATTGAGATGAACTATTATTACTTCTAGCCTCTTGCATAGATTTATTCCATGAATGATGTCAAAAACATTTCTAAATCCAACAACACAACAAAATAAATCAGTTTTATTATTGCGGCATTCCTCTGCAATTATCCTAAGAGTGACAAGATGGTCCATGGTTGAATGATGTCTCTTAAACCTAGCTTGGCCTTTACTTCTTTAACTAAGGCTTTCAATCTAGAGGCTAATCTTCTTTTCCAAAATAAACCCATACACTTTAGCTAAAATGTGGCACAATAAGGCTCTATGTCGAAGGCTTAGGGAATCCTTGTTCCACTGCCAAATTAAATATAAAAATATAAAAATTTCAGCATTTTAGCCTTCAATATCCTTATATTTGTTCATTTTTGTAGCACCATACATGTGTTCTAGTCTCGAATTTTATCAAAGAGGCTAATAACACGAGATCTTCAAAACCTAGAAAAGGTTTCGTGACATAAGCTTCTGAAACACCTTAATTAAATTAAATTTAATTTGTTCCTATGTCTAACTTAGGAAAAGTAGCTAATTGATAGTAATTAATTAAGGAAAGGTGTGAATGCTCTAGAAACTCACACGGATTGAGTTTGATATGATCTTAGCCATTATTGGATATTTAATCATAGTCGTTGGTTCACCAACGAGAGATTATAAGAGCAGGACGATGGGGTTAGAGATATAAACATAGAGTGAGTGGGTGATCTAGGTAGATTGAATTTCCCAAAGAGTAGAGATTCAGTATCGGGATTAAGGAGCAGTAGTAGGGTGATTTTGGAGGATTTTACAATGCCAAAAGAGTTAGTTGAGAGAGGTCAAGTTATTCCACAGGAGGTTGTGTAAGGGCTTGTGCGTAGCCTCAAGGAGAGAATTTGATTGAGCTCAAGAGCAGGGTGATTCAATTGCAGGAGACCAAGACATTTTTAGAGAGGGTCGTAGGATCACTTCCATAGTAGCAGTAGTCAGTTAGAGGTAGATTCGAGGCAGTTCCGAGTAATCGCAATGCAGGACTATGCAACATCTGCGTAAAGGCCTACGCAAGGATTCTTAGATAGCCAGCTCGAGTGGATAGTTTGTTGTCGAATTGCTTATGGAGAAGGGGAAAAAATACCTCAGATATTTTTCTAGTGATTTCTCAGGAGAGGATTTCCAGATTGGCATCTAGTTCATTATACTCATATTTTGCTACAGAATAATAATAATAAAACCCTCATTTGTTGCACTGGTTTTCCCACATTGATTTTTTCCTAAGACTTTTGTCCAAAAATAACGGTGTCATTTTTATTGTTTGTGTGCTCTATTTTTATGAGTTCCAATTTTATTTCCGCATTGCATTTTATTTTTGGTGAAAATTACAGTTGTGATTTTATTCGTTGTTTATCATAATAGAAAATAAGTTGCACATAATAATATTCACTTAGAAGAATAATTTCTAATTACTTAAGTAGTGAAAATTTCACATGGTATTAGAACATGTTTAACTAAATGACGAGGAATAAATTTTGCAGCTTCATATGGAGCCTTTGGGATTTTTTTTTAAATATGCGCAAAAGCCAGCCAAGAGTGAGAATTACCAGAGGAAGGGTTCAATTTTCATTTTACAGGCAACAAAATATTCAAAGAACCTTAGTTGTAGTAATTTGCAGGGAATAATGTTGCTAAGAATCATTTCTGATGAACATACCAATAATTTTTTTGAGAAGATATGGGTGCAATGATTTTGCAACAAGTTTTTCAACAACAAATCAATGTTGGGTGGAAGAGAAAAAACACATAGAGCAAGGAATTTTCCAGAATTTCCTTGAGGGTTTCCAGAGACAATGTATTGGAGGAAATTCAATACTTCCATAACAGACGATAGTAGCAAGGCAGGTTTGTGCATTCCAGGAAGGAGTGTGTGTAGCAGAGTAGGTGGTCGAGCAAGAAAGGGAGGAGATTCCTATTTATTTTCCCAAATTTTAGTTTTGCAAAAATGGCCTCAGTAGGACTTCGAGATCAGGATAGGCTTGATGGAGCCTATGACTATTGTATTTGGAAAGCTGGAATGACTTTGCTATTAGATGGGCATGGTTTGAAGACGTATGCATAAATATTTATAGCCATACCAACATACCTCCGACAACTAGAGAAATACAATAAGAAAATGGCCAAGGAGAAGTGGATGATCCTCGATGCATTTTCGAGAACATATAGCCTCACATTTAGCTTGAAAGAATACTTCCAAAAAATTTGGAATGCATTCGCAATTATTTTCCATAATCCTTCCGAGAAATGGAATATGTTCTTGAAAGAGAATTTAAGGACCATCTGGATCCAAAAAGGTGAAGGAGTCACTCCTATCTCACTAGAATTCATAATTTATGATATGAGCTTGCAACAGTTGGAGATGCACCTCACAAGAGTGAGTTATTGTGTACAACTCTCAAAAATTTCACCAAGGAGTGGGCAAATTTCGTCTAAGGTATGAATGGATGAGATCAACTACCCTGATGGGATTGATTGTGGAGCGATTTCACTCAAGAAGAGATGAGGCTTTCTCTAGTCAAGAAAAATATCAACGAAAACAATATCAAAGGGACGAAGAGTAATCTAGGAGGATCGTACAAGTCCAAGTAGAACTGGCTTAAGTACAAAGTCTCAAAATTCAAAGTGGAAAAAAGTTTTCAAACACAGTTTCAAGTTGAAGATCTCGTCGTCCTGATCACAACGGTGTGAACGGTTTGTCAAACTGAGTTAGTATCTGAAAGTTAGAGCTGGTCAAAGTTGGAGGGTTGACTGGATGACTTGGGAGCTTAAGGAGGCAACAAATCCGCAGAAATCTGCCCACCGGATTCCAGTCAGCTTTGGCCGGATTTCGGGAAATTTTGTGGGACAGTTAGTTTGACTCCTTCTGTCAGTTTCCAGAAATTTAAAAAAAAAGGGATTCGTTATATTTAAAACAATATATATATATATATATATATATATATATATATATATATATATATATATATATATATATTAAAAATAGGGGCGGGCCATGACCCCCGCCCCTACCCCAACAATATAACCAAAAATATATAAATATTATTGGGTCGGTGGCCATGACCCCACCGAACCTGCACCATATCCCAACATATATGTATTTTAGGTGGGGCGACGGTCATGACCCTGTCATCCCAACCCTTATCCTCCATATAATACAACGGCTGTAGCAATAGATAAGGGGTCGACTGCCCAATACGGGTCTGGCCCCCCCAAATATTTCAAAATCATTGGAAATTAAAATAAACCGCACTATTTTTGGATGGGGTGGGGTTTGATCACCCAACCTCCTCCCAACCAAACCGGATCTCCACCATTGCGCCCAACGAATTCCTTTGGGAAGTATGCCCTGGATTTTATATATAAACTCAGCCTTCACTAATACACCCAGGCAGACTAGGAGCGGCATGGAGATCGAGGCGGGTAGTGGAACCCTGAGCCTTTTCAGGGGCAGGTGGAACCATGATTTGAGCTCAACTTTCAGAGTGGCCAAATTTTCCTAGTGTCCAAATTGGACAAATTTTATATGGATTCTACACCTCTCGACGATAAGATTCTGATGGTGCTATCTATTTCTACAACATAGGTCTCCATTTTTTGACAACTTTTCAGCTTGGAGTTATAAGGGTGTAATTTTCCATTGATGCTTGTACTTTCATTTATTTGCCACTTAATGAAAGAGGGCCTCCCCACTGATTGAGAAAGGCATGAAGACGTAGTCCCTCCTGGACGAACTCCATTATCAAGTTTTTGTCTTCTTTACATGACTTTATGTGCTTCTCTCTTCTTATTTTCATTCCTTTTAAGTTTCATGGTTAAGATGCAATTTTACATGTAATTATTTATTCCATCTCGAAGCTAAATTTTTTGGATCAAGTGGTATCAGAGCAGGTATTTGTAGATGTGAATTGCATGTTTGTATGCTAACCAGAAACAGGCTACGAAGAGGCGAAGGGAAACTAAAGTCTTTTGATCCCAAAGTGGGATGTGCACATCGAAGAAGAAACATGGATGACGATGTTAGAAATGAGGAGGAGCAAAACTTCCGCAAAGCATTTGACACAATGGCAGATCGGGTTGAGAAGTTGTCCTCAAGGCTTGAGAAACTAGAAAGAGCAGGGTAGAATGCTTCAGAGGGACGAGGTTCAGTGCATGGAGATGATGGAGGATATCCACCTCCTTTTCCTTCCGCGAGTGAAATTTATTCCTACTCTCCTCACCATCATCATAGGAATTCAGGAAATGCATCTAAGAAACCTTTCTTTAAATTAGATGTAAAATTTTATCTTCCCATGTATAATGGTGAAAGTAATGCATAAAATATTAACAATTGGATTAGGTAGATTTAATTCTACTGCAAGATTCAACAGATTGAGGAGGACGAGGAAAAAATCTAGTTGGCTTCTCATCGACTGAGTGACACCACTTTTGTCTGGTGGGAGAGAAAATTGTAAGGCATCAATAATTTGGGTAACCTTATCTCCTCATGGCGAAGTTTTATTGTTGCATTAAAAGATCAATTATATCCATTGGGTCATAAGAAAAAAGCCTTAATGGAGTGACAGTACCTAAGGCAAGGCAAAGGCCAAAATGTGCAAATCTTTACCGAGGAATTTAGAAAACAAGCACTAAGTTTGGGAATTTCATTAGATTCACCTGAAGTGGTAACTAAGTATATTGGGTAATTACATAGTTACATTAGACATTTATTGTTAATGTTTGAACCTACTACTATTGACTCGACCAGTGTAAAGGCCATTCATCTTGAAAACAGGGTAAAAAATGGTAGAGATTATCATTCAAATAAAACACATTTCAAGCCTTCAAATAGAAAATCCAAGGGGAAAGGAAAGGGAAAGGAAAAGAAGATGGCATCAAAAAATAAATATGAAGGAGAAAAGCCTTATTTCACTCACTGCAAAAAGGAAGGTCATGACGATAATCATTGTTGGAAGTTGTACCCAGAAAAGAAGCCAAAGAGATATGGTGGAAAGGGTAAGCAAAAGATGGTAGAAACTGCGTAGCAAGACCTCAGATCTGACTCTGGTGATGAGGCATTGATCATAGCACCAGGCACAAAAGGTAATCTTTCTCTTCATGTTAATTCTGAATCGCATGCAAGCACTAGTTCAACAGATGAGCCTCTTTCTAATGAAAGAAAGAGAATTTAGTTTTTTCATATTAGAGTTGTCATAAATCATACAAAAGTAGAAAATCTAATTGATTCAGGTTCTCAGCAAATTTAATCTCAGAATCCTTGGTTAAAAATTTAGGCTTATAAGTTAAGCCTCATCTGAAACCTTATCCGCTTGGATGGATACATGACAAAGAAAAATTAAATGTAACCAAGCAATGTAAAGTTAAATTTGTAATTGCTTCTAAACTAGTGGATGAAGTAAAACTGGATGTCATACCATTGGATATATGTGGTATTGTGTTAGGAAGTCTGTATCTTTACGACATGAAAGCAATTTTATTTCGACATGAAAATAAATACCAAATCACAAAATATGGGGTAGAATATATTGTAAGAGCTCATTAAACCAAGGTCATTGCGAGTCTTGTAAGTGCAGGGCAGATGAAGAGATTAGTGAATTCCAACAAAGGGTGTTTGCTCATGGTCGTGAGAGAAAAAGATGCAGAAACATCTGAAGCTTTCCGAGGATGTGATCTCATTCATAAAAAAGAATTATGTGAATTTATTTCTAACTATGATGAGTTATTTCAGAAATCTAGAGGATCGCCTCCAAAATGGGAAATCTAACATGAGATCCATTTGCACCATGATGCTCCATTACCAAACATTGGTATGTACAAGATGTCGTCTATCGAGATGGAGGAGATCAAAAAGCAGGTACATAAATTGAACAAAGGGGTCATCTGGCCAAGTACTTCTCCATGCAACTCGTTGATTGTTTTAGTGCCTAAGAAAGATGGCACATGGAGGATATTCGTGGATTATGGGGTGCTAAACAAAATCACAGTGAAGAACCGATACCCTCTCCATCGCATTGATGATTTGTTAGATCAATTAAAGAATGATATCTATTTCACCAAATTGGATTTGCGTAGTGGTTATCACCGGATTAGAATTGCAGAGAAGGATGTGTGGAAAACCACCTTCATGACCAAACAAGGGTTGTTCAAATGGATGGTGATGCCATTTCGACTGTGCAATGCTCCAGCCACATTCATGAGGGTCATGAATGATCTTTTTAGGCCTTTCACTGATGAATTTGTTCTTGTATATTTAGATGATATTCTTGTCTTTAGTGGAACATGGGGTGAACATGTATGCCATGTAAAGAAAGTGCTTGATGTATTAAAAAAGGAAGAACTGTATGTAAAATTGTCAACGTGTGAGTTCGGGAAAACCTCTTTGGTTTACCTAGGTCATATTGTCGGTAATGGTCAATTAAAAATAGACCCCTCTAAAGTTGAGGTGATTGTAAAATGGCCTAAGCCTAACAATGTAACAGAGGTCCGCAGTTTCTAGGTGTAGTACAGTATTGGAGAAGATTCATTGCCAACTTCTCTGTTATTGCATCACCCTTACACGCACTGACAAGTGTAAAACAAGCCTTTCAGTGGGGAGGAAAGTAGCAGAAGTCCTTCGAAGCACTGAAAGAAAAAATTAGCACTGCACCAATTCTGGCTTTACCTGATCTCCAATAGCCTTTTGAGATGGAAACCGATGCCAGTGGATATGCCATTGGGGTTGTACTGTTGCAGCAAAATAAGTCGATATGTTACCATTCAGAGAAGTTTTCCCAGACTGTCATCAATTATCCCACTTATGACAAGGAGCTGTATGCCTTGGTCCAAAGTGTGAAAAAATTGAAACACTACTTGATTAGCAAGGAACCCATTACCGTACGGATCACCAACCCTTGCAATACCTTCAGTCACAGATGAAGCTAGAACAGGCTCGTTATTTCAAGTGGATGGGTTTTCTACAACAGTTTCACTTGGTAATAAAGTATAAGAAGGGTACAAGAAACAAAGTAGCATATATGCTCTCTCGCCCTCCTATTGTTGCTTCTATTATTTTGCATAATGCTTCGTTGTCTTTTGAAAGCTATGTTGAAAAATATGCTAACGATGATGAATTTAAAGAAATATATGCAAATATAACTCATGGATCACAGGTGGACAACTATAATTTGCAGGGGAAGTTGTTGTATCACCTTGGAAAATTATGCATACCCACAACAGAAAGGGTACATGTAATCTGAGAGGTGCACACCTCTCTTGTATCAGGTCACTTTGGTGTCAAAAAAACCTTATGTCATTTACAAAGGTTTTTCTTTTGGCCTCATATGAAAAAAATTGTAGCCCAATTCGTAAAGGGATGTGTGATGTGTTTTGTTTCAAAGCCCTCTAATCGAAAACTTAGGCTCTACACACCGCTCCCTATTTCGGGTCATCCATGGGAAAGCATGTCGATGGGCTTTGTAGGAGGTTTGCCTATGTCTAGAAAGGGTCATGACTATTTGTATGTGGTCGTAGATCATTTTAGAAAAATGTGCATATTGATGCCCTATAAAAAGCAGGTCACTGCTGAGTAGATTTCTTGTCTTTATTTCAGTTTGTTTGGGTCCACTTTGGGTTGCCCACATCGATTGTGTCAAATCGAGACTCTCGCTTTCTTGGAGATTTTTGGCCCAACTTGTGGCGAATGATGGGCACCAAGTTGAAGAGAAGTATGACATTCCATTCACAAACTGATGGACAGACAGAGGTTGTCAATCGTACCATTTTACACCTGTTGTGAGGCTATTGCAACAAACATCCCAAGTTGTGGGATGACCATCTTCTGTATGTGCAGCATGCCTACAATCGAGCAGTGCATTCTTCTACGCAGCGTTCACCATTTGAGACATGTTTTGGTTACCTACCAAAGGATCCTTTTGACATGGTCTTTGAAAGGGATGAAGATGCCAATGGACATGATGATAGGGAAAAAACACAACAGTTCATCCAATAGATACAGACCATTCACCAAGCAATGCAGGAGCAGTTGGAAAAGATTCAGGCTCGATATAAGGCTCGACATGATAAGCACCGAGTCGACCACCACTTCCAGGTTGATGACAAGGTGTGGTTCCATATCAGCAAGGATCGAATGAAGAGAGAATGAAAGAAATTGCAACCAATCCGTTATGGTCCATTTACCATATTGGAGAAGATTGGGAATAATGCTTTCCAACTCGATTTTCCTCTATACATGCAAATGTATTCGGTCATGAATGTAGAAAATCTGAAACTTTATGAAACACCATTACTTATGGACACCGAGGAGGTAGGATTAGTTCCTACAGTGGATAACTTTGCACCAGAGTATCTCTATGAATTTCCATAAGACATCATTCTCGATCGAAGAACCAGGACTTCGTGACTGTGAGATGTGGAATATCTTCGTATTGGTTTCAAAGGGATGCACCCAAGTAAATCTAAATGGATGGAAAAGGAGAAAGTGAGGGAGAAATTCCATCACTTTCCTATTGACTAATAAGGCTTTTGGCGGTCCAAAAGCTCCTTAGTGGGGAGGAATGATCTGGGAGGATCGCATAGGTCCAAGTACAAGTGGCTTAAGTAAAAAGGATCAAAATTAAAAGTGGAATAAATGTGGAAAACTCAGTTTCAAGTTGAATATCTTGTCGTCCTGATCACAACGGTGTGAACGGTTCGTCAAACATAGTTCATATGTGAAAGTTAGAGCTGGTCAAAGTTGGAGGGTTGATTGGATGTATTGGCAACTTAAGGAGGCAACAAATCCACAAAAATCCAGCCACTGGATTTCGGTCAGCTCCGGCTAGATTTCAGGAATATTTGTCGGACAATTAGTTTGACTCCTTTGGTCAGTTTCAAGAAACTTTTAAAAAATAGGGGTTCGTTATATTTAAAACAAAAAAATATATAAAAAATAGGGGCGAGCCATGACCCTCGCCCCTACCCCAACCATATAACCAAAAATATATAAATATTATTGGGTCGATGACCATGACCCCGCCATATCCCCGCCATATCCCAACATATATGTATTTTGGGTGGGGTGACGGTCATGACCCCGCCGTCCCAACCCTTACCATCCATTTAATGCAACAATGGTAGCAGAAGATAAGGGGTGGGCCACCCGATGCGGGTCCATTCCCCCCAAATATTTCAAAATCGTTGGAAATTAAAAATAAACCGCACTATTTCAGGAGGCGGTAGGGTTTGACTGCTCGACCTCCTCCCAACCAAACTAGATCTCCACCATTGCTCCCAACGAATTCCTTTGGGAAGTATGCCCTTGATTTTATATATAAAATCAACCTTCACTAATGCACCCAGGTATACTAGAAGTGGCACGGAGATCGAGGCGAGCAGTGGAACCCTGAGCCTTTTCAGGGGCAGTTGGAACCATGATTTAAGCTCAACTTTCAAAGGGGCCAAATTTTCCTAGTGTCCAAATTGGACAAATTTTATATGGATTTTACACCTCTCGGCGACAAGATTCTCATGGTGCTATCCATTTCTGCAATAGAGGTCTCCATTTTTCCATTTTTCGACCACTTTTCGGCTTGGAGGTATAAGGGTGTAACTTTCCATTGATGCTTTTACTTTCATTTATTTTCCACTTAATGAAAGAGGGCCTTCCCATTGATTGAGCAGGGCCCGAAGACGTAGTCCCTCCTAGAAGAACTCTGCTATCAAGTTCTTGTCTTCTTTGCATGAATTTATGTGCTTCTCTCTTCTTATGTTCATGCCTTTTAAGTTTCATGGTTAAGATGCAATTTTACATGTAATTATTTATTCCATATCGAGGCTAAAGATTTTGGATCAAGTGTGAAGGTGTCACTCCTATCTCACCATAATTCATAATGTATGATATGAATTTGCAACAATTGGAGAGACACCTCACAAGAGTGAGATATTGTGTACAACTCTCAACAATTTCACCAAGGAGTGGGCAACTTTCATCCAAGGTATCAATGGATGAGATCCACTACCTAGATGGGATTTATTGTGGAGAGATTTCACATAGGAATAGATGAGGCTTTCTCTAGTCAAGAAAAATATCAATGACAGTAGTATCAAAGAGAAGAAGAGTGTGAAAGACAAGGAGAATGTAGCCCTTGCATTGAAAGGGAAGGTGAAGAAAGGTCCCATTCAGGGAAAAATCTCAAAGGGAGAATAAAATATGAAGAAAGACGTATCAAAGATCAAGTGCTTAAGATATGGTGAGGTTGGTCACTACAATACCTAGTGTCTCAAGAAGAAGGACAAGTAGGAGAAGTCGGAGTAGGAAACAACTTCAGAAGAGATCAATAATTTTCCAACGTGTTGGAGTATGTATCCGCCTTGTATGTAGCTACAACTCCATGAGATAGGTGGGGAGATATCAAGCTCTAGTTCCCAAATTTATATATATTTGGGAAAGATCCATGGAGGAACGCATGAGACAAATGTTTCTTCACGAATTAATAACCTTGATATAGGGGCCCACAGTTTCAGTAGTAGGTGGATTACTGTCATCATGGTACAATTGAATCTTGAGTGACAGTTACAAAACTAGCTAAAGTCAGTTATTGAGGGGCACAGAACTAGTGAGGGCACAAACAAATACTCAATAGACAATACAAAGGCTAGTTGCAGTCAAAGACTCAGAGGATATATGTATAGCTAGTATGGGGACATAGTTGATTCATAGTTTTTTTCTCGGTTGTAGGAGAAGAAACAACATGAGATCGATTGTATGGTAGATCATAGTTATCAACGGTGTAGTAAGCACAAAGTAGTGTCAGAAAAAACATAGATACATTATGGCTCAGCTGCAGGGTTGGCATATGAATTTGAGTAAGAAGATTGGCTTGGAGGACAGTGGAAAATCCTCATAGATGTCAGGCATCAGTAGCATGAGGGCATATGTTACGGGATAGAACACCTTCCTTGTTAAGAGGGAGTGTTAAGTTTTATAGATCAGACATGTCTTATAATCTCAAATTTTGTCAGAGATGCTAAGAAAATGATATCTGCAAAACCCAGAAAAGGTTTCGCAAGATAAGCTTGTGAAATGCCTTAATTAGATTAATTAACCAAGATTTAAAATTTTCCTAATTCTAACTTAGGAAAATTGGTTAGTTAATAGTAATATTTAATTAAGGAAATGTGATAATTCTCTAGAAATTCTCTATAATTCTCTTCATTGGCCTCCAAGTCTACTATTTCAATGTCATGATGGATGAGCACCCTCATCATGCAAATATGTCTCATGTTGTAATGGTAATCCTTGTTCTGCTAATTTGGGCTTGGCCCCTCCCCTTCCTCAATCTGAGGAGAAAACACAAGCCTTCTGCCTCTCTGGTATGTTTGAGTGACCTCAATATTTTTCCTCACTGAAACTATGCTAGGTGAGCCAACCTCCACATGTCTATATCATGATGATGGTGAACTATTGCTAGTAGGTTGGCTACTAGAAGGCAAAAAGACATCTGCTTGCATGAAGTTTTCCCAAATAATGCTCTTCTTTTCAAGTTGGTGTAAAACAATGGTTTTGATAAGAGCATGGTGGCAGAGGCTGAGTTCAAGACCACTTTGCTTATGTTGAACTTTTTCTGCCATCTTTGCCAAACTTCTATAGAGGTAATAGGGAAAATTAAGTGGCTTTATCCATGTGAAATGCATGAGTAGTCTGACGTGATAGCTATATATTCTAGAATATTCCCTCATAAGTGAATTACTTCATTATTATCTTCATCAGTGGTATATACTTCTCAAGGAGGTGGCCAACAAGAAAACTCTTCTTCATGTGTTGTTGATAATGTCTTCTGAGGTAGGGTTTGTAGTTTTGAATGTCCAAGTCTTTTATTTTGAACCATTTCTCACCATTATTGGGTATCCATGTGGCCTTAGTTACTACATCAGTTGATATAGTGAAAGTAACCCTTGCAATCATTACTTTTTCCTTTTTGAGCTGAGTGGAAAACAATTTGGTCAATGCGGCATGGTATTTGTGTCTCTCAACTTGTTCACAAAAAGGAAGACATCCTACCCTTTGAAAAAATTGCTTTGATAATGGTGAATACATCACTTCCTGAGTGGTTAAGGACTCATATCTTAACAACTAGCCTCCCTTATTGTAAGGCCTCTTCTCCTCCATTTGATTGTTTGCAAGGGGAAAAACCCTAATGGGACAAAACAGGGGAAGAGAATGAAGGGATAGGATGAAGGGGTTAGGGAAGGGAGATGGGAATATTAAAATTTAGGGAGATGGATAGGGGTGTTACGGAACTTTAGGAAGTGGAATGGAGTGAAATTGGGATGGGAATTAGGCTACGGAATTTTTACATAGTCCCAGCTAGGAAAACTACCAAAAATGTAGTATTAGGCTAGGGTTTAGGGTTTGGGGCTTAGGAATTGGGAATGAGGGGGTGTGAAGGCCATGGGAGAAGTTTTAGAGTGTGGCGGAGGTCAACAAGTCTATGGGAAGGTATTTTTCTCTTGCAAAATTTGAAAATATGTGCCAGCCACTAAAATGCAAGGAGGGGTTACTAAGGTGTAACTTACTTGTGAAATGATTTTAGACACCTTTATAGCCTTAAAAAACCTTCAGAGAATTATTTTATTCCTTTGAGAGAGAAAACACAGCGTGTAGAAAAAAGCGCAGCGTGTAGAAAAAAGCGCAGCGTGTAGCCCAGAAAACGCATCGTGACTGCTTTGGCATAAAATTTTGGATTTTCTTTTAATTGAATTTTATAAGGAAGAACTTGGTGATGAATGAGAGTTATTTATCAATGAGGTGAGTGATAAAATGAGATTTGATTGGTCTTTTATAGCTTGTGATTGTCATTTTTCTTCATAATAGTGGTATGGCCCATTACATGTCTTTCATTTTTCTTTGAAAACTTGTGTAGCTTTGAAACTTTCTATGCAGCTTTAGGAACATTAGGAACTTATTACATAATATGAAACGTAAATTACATTTTTAAACCAAACTTCATTGAAAAAATGTACCTATTACCACTCCTCCTTTTCCATATTTATGCATGGAATTACATACTTTGGTGACCTTAACCCTAATGACCTAATGGTGACACTGAGATGAATGAAAACCATGATGATGTTGAGTGAAATGATAATGATTATCTTTCAATTATGTTATATTCAACTGAGTAATGACAAGGACAAACATGTACAATTTTTGAAAGGAATGGAAATATCCCTAGACACACTATCCAGTGACCAAATTTTTATTTGAAGACCTATTGAAACCATGAAAATTTGACTCGACACCCTAATAAAAATTTTGAAAGAGCCCATTTGATCATTGGTGATAGCCAAAACTGACTGACACTAACATTGGCTCCAACTGGGGATGGTGGCTCCTTGGAGGTGTCAGGAACACCGTAGAATAAGTAGCCTTACCATTGGGCATGGAGTCAAAAATCAAAAGACGAGACTTAATATTGAAAACTTACTCAAAACTAAAAACAAACTGAGAAACTGCACTAACTATGACTGAGACAAAAACTTACAAAACTTATTGATGGCATCATATCACCAAGACTTGAGGGCTTCAAATCCTAATGACAACTACCTGCCTACTGAAGACATATGTACAATAATATGAAGTGATCCTTCCAGTGTAACCAATCTAGCAGATGGATACTTACTTGAATTCTAATCTCATTTTCCTCGAGTTCCTCGAGTAGGAAAAAAAACAAAAGATAGGCAACTCCAAGTGTCTACTGAACATGTGCTTCTGGTCCATGAAAACAAGAAAATACATCTTCCCTGGTAACTGTAGCAAATCAATAAAAGTATTTTCAAAAATTTGAAATGTTACCTTGTCTTGAGATGGCAACAAAAACTCAAGCACACCCTTCATTCTAATCTGAAAGAACACTTGGTTGTTTATCCATAGGAATGCATAGGGAAGTATGACTTTATGCTATTTGAGTGTTGGTTGTAAATTCCTCAAGCATGAGAAACTCGGATTATATCTTTGGCACAATGTATATCTTAGGCTCATACTCCTCCAATTCATATTCTAAATCATCCTTGAATATAAAACATTCTTCAAGTTTATTAAAAATGACAGCCTTATCATGTTCATGAAATACAATAGTATTTGTTAGTTGATCTCTTTGCAGGAAACCATCATCACAAGTTGGCTTACTCACAAAAACTTCCTGTATAGTTTCATCAGTCTCATGACTGTCATCATTTAAACTCAGATTTTTATTTTCAATAATGGAAGAAGTTTCACTAACACATTATTGACTATGTGAACACTGCAAACCTGCATTAGCTTGGGATGTTTTATGAATTTTCAGGAGCTGATCTATTCCATCTTTAGACAGAGGAGAAACTTGAGTTTTATAGCAGTTAAAATTGGCTTGATGATTTTCATTTTCAAGGTCAGGAATAGGCTTTTCTCTTTTTTGGTCCCAGTCTGTTTCATCCAAGGAGGAAGCTATTGATTCTTGTTGGGAGGAAAAATCATGAAGGGATTCTATGGTCTCATCATCTAGACACTCTTCATCCCCATACAAATTTTCAAGAAACTCAATGAAATTTTCAAAAATCTCACAACAACTATCAATCATGGACAAGGAAGAATTGGAGCTTTGATAATTTTGAAATAAAACTGAATGAAAGTCCTTTATAGAATATAAACTAGTAGATGGTAGACTCTCATACGATGATATCACTTTTTCCTCCAAGGTAGCCATGAATATCTTCATCAAACAATCTTCAGGAAACTCAATCTTTAGTCTATGAATATGAAAATGAAATTTGACCAAATGAAAACTAGCATCTTCTCCATCCTGACCTTTAAATTTTGGCAACCCTATTTGCCAATATATACAAGGAATACAGTTTGGAAAACTAGGAATATGAGCTCAATTCATAGGAGCATACCTTCGGGCAATTGAATCCATATTGAAAACAATGAAGTCACCAAGAATTTCTTCAGACTACTAGTTCTTGAACATTAGAGTCTCCATGAAAATTCTGAACCTTTGGATTCTTCAACACTAGGGTCTCTACGTGAAAGATGTATAACCTTATTGTGTCTAATCGTTGTTCACAATCAAAAATTATAACTGTGCTTTTCGTTCTTTCCTAGGGAATATCTTTCACTTTGTTCCCCGGAAACAACGCTAGAATGTTAGCACTCCACCAGTTCTCTGAAGGCTGAAAAGGAGACTGACAAAGGTAACCACAAACCACTTTGACCTAGTAGTTATCCCTACTAGGATGAGAGGGCTCTCTCAATGAGATCACAGTGAAGGATTGACTATGATATGAAGGATATTAGGATATATATGATAGGCTCAGGTAGGTTTTGAGTTGTTTTAGGGTTTGATGTTGGATTAGGGGTGAAACCAAGTAGCTAGGTCCAACTATCAAAAGGATTTACAACTACGAAAATATAAAGGACCAAGGTAGTAGTGGATCTATGATGGATTTAGGGTTTTGTAGGTATGGTGGAGGGTATGAAAAAATAGAGGGATTTAATGAGCATTTTTAGTCATGAATTCATTAAACTGGAAGCATGAAACACAAAATAACATTTCCATATAAACAAAGCTAAATTAATAGAATTTTTCTTATGAACTGTAAGGAAATCCACTGAAGATACAAGATGCAGAAAGATGATCTATATATCATTCTTCTAAGACTATAACAGAGAAAATACATGACCATAAACTCACTGCACATGAATTTCTAGATAATAGCTGCAATTGAAAGTGAAAGTACAATCTACAAGAGTTACAATCCTCTGATGTCCAACCCATCAAATGACCCTAAAAATGATAGATAGATACCAAAACAACCTCTCCCCTCTCTCAGGGGTCGAATCCCTCAGTTTTGGTGCTGATTACATTATATGCTAAAAAAAACCCTAATGTTTAGGGAGGTTAACCAATTCACCTCATCATAGGAAACTAGATACATTTGACCAAAAATTACATCAGTAAGCACCTATCTACCCTATTTCACTATTCACCAACTCAATTACAGTTAATTCCATCACAAAATAATCATCATTCATCAATTACACAGGTAAAAAGTAAAACTAGGTCAAACTGACTGTGAAAAATGCATGTTGGAGAAAGCGCGGCATGTCTAGAGAAAGCGTAGCGTGCTGGGAAAAAGGAAATTTGAAGGCCTTCCAGGTGTCCAAATGTTGATCTGAAAGTTGCTATGGATAGCCTTGGATGTCTGCTACATGATAGGATGTTAAAGAACTCAATGAGGTGGCTTCTAGACCTCCAAATATTTATTCTCCCAAGAGTACTCAGAAAGCACAACATGGCCTCCAAAAAGAGGGCAAAATGGTCATTTTTTGCTAGTTTTTGGGCATTTTGACCCTCCAAAACTGGTTGACATGGCTCCGCCGCTGACTAGGATTGAAGTACATATCAATAGGAATCCACCAATGTAAATAATGTAGCTATTGGACGTCCCCAACAAAAGCGCAACGTGGCCCACGTTGTGTTTTTTCCTGTAAGACTGGTTTTCAAAATTGCCAATTTCGACCAAAATTTCACAAAAACAAAAATTTACTCCAAAACTCTTCAAAATTGGTCCAGTTCATATGCTTGATGAGGTATTTTATGCTACTAATGAAGCATCAACAAGTAGCTCCAAGTTACCCTTCTCCTTTTGACTAATTAGGGTTTCCTTTAGTTTTTCTTGCAACTATTTGACTTTGACTTTTCAAATATTAATTATTGTGTAGTAGTGGGAAGCCATGTGTTTTTGCAACTTTTTATCTCTGTTGGCCTTTTCAAGGATCTTCTCCAAGTGAATATGATCTAGGTGGATATTGGTGGCCACCCGCCTATTCCACTTGGGCCCCCACCATTGTCTCTTTCAGTTTCGGCATGACTTACTATTTTTAGCAATTTTTCGAGTCCTGAACTTCCGGAGCCGTTTTGAGGCCCTAAACGACGTTTTTGGGGCATCGCACCTCCCGCGAATATCATTCCATTTCGAAATGAGGAATGATATTCACGGAGAAAGTTTTAGTCCTCGAATAGAGCTTTCTAATTATGTATCATGTGCGTCAAACGGAGATAGTATGCCAAAGTTACGTCCCTGGGAAGTTGAAACACCAATTTACCCAAACAGGGCCCATAGTTTTGGCGCTTCATCTCCTAGGGTTAGGTTTTTGGATGTTTAGGGTTCTCCATTGTTTTTCAATAATAAATAGGCCCTCGAGCCTCATTGTAACTCAGTTCAGAGGCCTGTAGCTGCCACATCTCTTCTCAGAGATAGCTACCAGCGCCCTAGCTAGTTTTATTTCCATTCTGTCTGTAAGCAAATTTCAGTTCTTTGATATTAATGAAATGAAGTGTTATTTCCGTTGCATCTTTGTATTTATGGTTATATGTTTATTCTGTTGCGTTCCTGCATAAATCCGGATCAGTGGTATCAGAGGGGTCTGCTTTTTCTCGATCCTTCTTTGCATGTCCCCAACGAGGTCGGGGTATAAGGAGCTAGGGCTCGATCTGGTGGAACCTTTGCAAGATCAGCCTCGCAAACCTCGACGGACGCCCATGGGGGACGAAAAGAAAGATGAGGGAGCAGGAGATCCTATCAAAATATTGCTCGAGGAGGCCCTCGAAAAACAAAGGAACGCGATGATGGATAACTTTGCTCAGATCCTTCAACAACTGCCCACCGGCGGCGCATCTGCATCCAGTAGCCACTCTGGAGTTGCGACTCCCTTTAAGGTACAAGTAAATTTTGACATTCCCATATTTGAGGGTCAAATAGATGCAGATGCCGTAGATAGATGGTTGGATCTATTAGAAGGATATTTCTCTGTTCATGACTTTTTAAACCGGGAGAAGATTATTTTTGCACTCCTCAAAGCTACCCCCCATGTTAAGGACTGGTGGGAAACCTACTGTGAGAAAAAGGATGAGACAAAACCCTCTCTGTTCTCGGCTGTAGCCACTTGGAATTCTTTCCGAGACGCCATCAAGGAACAATACTATCCCGCGGGGAGCTATGAGGACAAGTACATACAATGGACCACGCTGCGACAACAAAGGGATCAAGATGTGAATGAGCTGACGAATCTGTTCCATACCCTGCGCACAAAGTTGGGTATCAAAGATTCAGAGAAACATTTGGTGCTAAAGTATCGCAGTTGTCTGCACAGATACATCAGGAGAAAATGGAGTTCCTCGACATCTCTTCGCTTGGTATAGCATATTGGTATGCTGCCAAGATTGAGCAGAAATTCAAACAGAAGAAGCGAGAATTTGGATATGCAAATCAAAATCAAGGGAAAGGTGATTCTAAACCAGAGAACAAAGGACAGAGCCAAGGCATGGCGGCTAAAGACAACTCGTCAAAGACACAAGAAAAGAACAACACCACAAAGCCAAAGAAGGACACGGAAAGTGTGTGAGTTCCATAAGAGCTCCACTACAACACAAGTGAGCCTGCCAAGCAGTCGCAGTGGCCGAGATGAGGGCTTCGAGTCGATGCATGTTTCGACTCCGAATCGAACTCCGAAAAGGGAATGAAAAGGGAAATGATTGTTTACGTAGCCCAACGCCACTGCCACCACAAAGATCCAAGGAGTGAACTGAAGATCCAAGAGAGAGAGTGAACGCCTTCCACTCCCGTATGTAGGTAAAGGGCCCCCGTATAGTTCATTGTCGATAATGGGAGCCAAAAGAACCTCATTTCAAGAGAAGCCGTGAAGTGGCTGCTGGGCTTTCCGACCACGTACCACCCACAACCATACACCATCAGGTGGTTTCACCAATGACGGGATCTCCGCGTCAGCCAGCAGTGTCACCTTCCCTATAGCATCAAGCCCTTCACGAATGAGGTATTATGTGACATTGCTCCTCTTGATGTTTTTGATGTATTATTAGGCCAACCATACTTCTGGAAGTGTATGAGTCCCAGCCTCGCATTGTTATTGTTGCTTTGGGAAATAAGTTGTACAAGATACTAGAGGTGCCACCGCCTTCTGCTATCTCTTTGGTTACTGCAAAACAATGCTATAAGCTCATTTCCCAAACCAGGAAATTTGTTTTCCCGATGATCCGCCCTGTGGCAAGAAGAAGACTATGGCCACGACCTCCGACATGGCTCCTCTATACCAACAACAAATGGATAAGGTTGGTGGAGAGCACAGACATCTTTCACCACCCAATGTGGGTTCCTCTCGCACCGTCAGCCAAGTAATCTAATTGATTTTGACCCCTGTGTGCGCCGCACCTAATGGACCGATCTATCGACGCTCTGTTCTGGAGAATGATGAAATCAAGAGGCAGATTCAGGAGCTATTACAGAAAGGTCACATCAGACCAATTTCATCGCCCTGTGGGTGCCCGATCGTGTTGGTATAGAAGAAGGATGGGATGTGGAGACTCTGTATTGACTATCGGGCGCTGAACAAGATCACTGTTCAGAATAGGTACCCAATCCCATGGATTGATGACCTTCTGGACCAAATCAAAGGTGCAAAATATTTCAGCAAGATCGACCTGAAGTTCCTAGTGTCATCAAGTACCAATCAAACCCTCTGATGTGTGGAAGAATGCCTTCAAAGCCAAGGAGGGCCTTTTCGAATGGTTGGTCATGCCTTTTGGGTTGATGAATGCTCCCGCAACCTTCATGAGGTTGACGGATGACATCTTTCAGTTGCTTGCCAACTCATTTGAAGTGTTTTACTTCGATGACATTTTGATCTTCAGCCAGAATTGGGAAGAGCACCTCCACCACATCCGAAAAGTCCTCCAAACACTGCGGCAACACAAGATGTGTGCCAACTTGGAGAAGTGCACTTTTGGCATGACCCAGGTTCAATATCTGGGATATATTATTGATGAAAGGGGGTGCATGTGGATCCAAACAAGATCCAAGTCATTCGAGATTGGCTAGCCCCAACCACTCTAACAGAGCTTCGCAACTTTTTGGGTCTTGCTAATTTCTACCACGGGTTCATGTTGGGATTATCTCATATCACTTGGCCCTTGAGTCAAGTCATCAAGGGAGGAGCGAAATAAAATTTTCAATCTTAACCTCAATGTATATGCCTATTAATTGAAAATCGCCCTCCGTTTGTCTCTTCGCCCATGATTACCAGATTTGCAACAACCATTTGAGATCGAGACAGATGCCTCTGACTATGCTATTGGGGCAATTCTTACTCAACAGGGACATCTAGTGGCATATCACAGTGAGACATTGTTGGAGACAATTCGCAAGTATCCCACCTATGACAAAGAAATGTATTCCATTGTGCAAGCCTGTCGAAAATGGAAGCATTACATTTTGGGAAGGAAACAATCATCCACACAGACCACCGGCCCCTGCAGTTCATACAGACACAAGGGAAGTTGCAGAATGATCGCCATCAGAAGTGGTCCACATATCTGCAACAGTTTCATTTGAACATCAAGTACAAGAAGGGTAGCACCAATAATGTTGCAGATCGCCTACCGACCAACGATTATGGCGCCACCACCATGCTCAACCTCAGGCACGAGATTGACACACTTATGAGAGGACTCATAATTTGCCACACTTACAAGGCACTCTTGGGGGTACGTGTTCCAAATTTTCACCTCCAAGATGCACTTTTATGTCACCGGACACCTTTGTACTCCTTCAAGTGAGTGTGCCAAGATGATATGGGAAGCACACTACAGTTGAGTCGCTAGGCATTTTGGGGTCGAGAAAATAGTAGCTATACTGCAGAAGTATTTCTATTGGCCGAACCTTCGAAAGGATGTTGAGAAACACATCAGATCCTGCACTACCTGTGCCATTTCCAAACCGACCATCAAGAAGAAAGGCCTATATACTCCGCTACCTACCCCTAGTCGACCTTGGGAATCCATCTCCATGGATTACATGTCGGGCCTTCCTTCTACTAAAAATGGAAATGACTGTGTTTTCGTGGTCGTTGACAAATTCTCGAAGATGGCCATTATGGCGGCCTGTAAGAAGAATATCACAGCAAAATCCACTGCTAAAATCTTCTTTGAACGAGTGTGGGTTCAATTTGGGATCCCACAGTCTATCATATCAGATCGAGATAGCAGGTTCCTCAGCACATTTTGGTCCAGCCTCTGGTCAATGTTGGACACAAAGCTCACCATGTCCACAACTTTCCATCCCCAAACAGATGGCCAGACAGAGGTCGTCAACAGAATGATTGTACACATTCTGCGCATGTACAATTCAAAGCATCCACGCACATGGGACGAGATCCTCCCATATGTACAACATAGTTATAACCGGGCTCTCCACAGTTCAATTGGCCATATCCGCTTGGGATTCCAGCCACTACGTCCCATTGACGTAGCCATGCCATTTGCAGCTACTCAGGCCGATTCATCTCATGTCCACTTTGAAGTTGACAAAGCAAGTAGCTTCATCGAGCACATTCAACACATCCACCAATAAGTTCATGATATATTGGACAGAGCCAATGCCAAGTACAAGCAGCGCCATGATCAACACCGGGTGCCACAAAACTTACAGGTGGGCGATAAAGTATGGCTACATTTATAGAAGGAGCGCCTCACTGGACCCCACCGCAAGCTTCGCCCGCTCTGATACGGGCCATACACCATCACCAAGGCTGTAGGGAACAATGCCTTTGAGCTTAGTATTCCACCATTCCTTGGTCTACACCCAGTCTTCAATGTGGATCGCCTTCGTCCTTACTTTCCACCTCTATTGGACACCTCGGACATTGCAAAACAACTCACACCAACAGAGTTAAACCCAGACTGCATGGAATAAGCCACCACAGATTGTATCATGGACATGCAACTCAAGAACCCTCGCCAACAGAAGATCCAACTGTATCGTGTTGTCAAAGCTGGCCAACTCCTGCACCAAGGAAAGTGGTTCACCAGGGACCAAGTTCAATAGAAATTTCCTCATCTCATGGAGGAACTTAACACAATGGGGACCATTGCTTCCTAAGGGGGGAGGAATGATCTAGGTGGATATTGGTGGCCACCTGCCTATTCCACTTGGGCCCCCACCATTGTCTCTTTCAGTTTTTCAGTTTCGGCATAACTTACTATTTTTAGCAGTTTTTTGGGTCCTGAACTTCTGGAGCCATTTTGAGGCCCTAAATGACGTTTTTTGGGCATCACGCCTCCAACGAATATCATTCCGTTCCAAAATGAGGAATTATATTCATGGCAAAATTTGTAGTCCTCGGATAGAACTTTCTAATCATGTATCATGTGCGTCAAACGGAGATAGTATGCCAAAGTTACGTCCCTGTGAAGTTGAAACACCAATTTACCCAAACGGGGCCCATAGTTTTGGCGCTTCATCTCCTAGGGTTAGGTTTTTGGATGTTTAGGGTTCTCCATTGTTTCTCAATAATAAATAGGCCCTCGAGCCTCATTGTAACTCAGTTCAGAGGCTTGTAGCCACCACATCTCTCCTCAGAGATAGCTACCAGCGCCCTAGCTAGTTTTATTTCCATTCTATCTATAAGCAAATTTTAGTTCTTTGATATTAATGAAATGTAGTGTTATTTCCACTGCATCTCTGTATTTATGGTTATTGTTTATTCTCTTGTGTTCTTGCATAAATCCGGATCATAATATTGACCTTATCAATCCAAAAATCCCTATTTTCATTTATTTCCATGGCCATCCTTTCTTCAAATGTCAACTCTTCATCTAGTGGATTTTGCTCTCTTTCTTTCTGAAGTGCTCTTCGGAGACCCATGGTCTTTGGCCTTTTCCTTGTCACCTACTCTTCATGCTTTTATAACTCTTCATTGTCAACCACTGCTTTGCCTTTCACATAGTTCACACTAGCTTTAAACCAAATTTTCTCTAAAGATAATGTTTTAAATTCAACTGATTGTTCTCTTGCTCTAAGAAGGAAATTATGAAATTATCCCTTTCCAAATTGTCTTTCAGTCCTTTGATCTGAGCATATTTTTCCTTGATGATCTGTTGTAGGTTTTCATGCTCTTCATTGGCCTCCAAGTCTACCATGTCAATGTCATGATGGATGAGCTCCTCATCATGCAAAGATGTCTCATGCTGTAATGATAATCTGTGCTCTGTTGATGTGGGCTTGGCCCCTTCCTCAATCTGAGGAGAAAACACATGCCTTTTGCCTCTCTAGTATGTCTGAGTGACCTCAATCTTCCTCCTCATTGAAACTGTGCTAGGTGAGCCAACCTCCACATGTCTAGATGGTGCTCATGGTGAACTAGGGCTAGTAGGCTGGCTACTATAAGGTAAAAAGACATTTGATTGCATGAAGGTTTCCCAAGTAATGCTCTTCTTTTTGAGCTGGTGTAAAACAATGATTTTGATAAGAGCATGGTGGAAGAGGTTGAGTTCAAGACCACTCTTCTCATGTTGAACTTTTTCTACCATCTTCGCCAAACTTCTGTAGAGGTAATAGGGAAAGTTGAGTGGCTTTATCCCTATGAAATGCATGAGTTATGTGACATGATATATGTATAGTCTAGAAAATATTCCCTCACAAGTGAAGTACTTCATGATGATCCTCATCGATGGTGTATACTTCTCAAGGAGGTGCCCAATAGGAAACATCTTCTTCATGTGTTGTTGATAATGTCTTCTGAGGTAGGGTTTGTAGTCTTGAATGTCTAGGTATTGGTTTTTGAATCATTTTACACCATTATTGGGTATCCCTGTGGCCTCAACTACTACATCAGCCTATATAGTGAAAGTAACCCTTGCAATCATTACTTTGTCCTTTTTGAGCCGAGTGGCAAACATTTTGGTCATTGTGGCATGGTATTTGACTCTCTCAACTTGTTCACAAAAAGGAATACATCCTACCATTTGAAAACACTGCTTTGATAATGGTGAAGACATCACTTCATGAGTGGTTAAGGGATCATATCTTAAAATTTGGTCTCCCTTATTGTACGACATCTTATCCTCCATTTAATTGTTTGCAAGGGGAAAAACCCTAATGGGACAAAACAGGGGAAGGGATTGAAGGGATAGGATGAAGGGGTTAGGTAAGGGATATGGTAATAGGAAAAATTAGGGAGATGGAAAGGGAACTTAGGGAACTTTAGGAAGTTTAATGGAGTGAAATGGGTATGGGAATTAGGCTAGGGAATTTTTACACAGTCCTAGCTAGGAAAACTGCCAAAAAAATGCAGGATTAGGCTAGGGTTTAGGGTTTGGGACTTAGGAATTAGGAATGAGGGGGTGTGAAGGCTATGGGATATGGTTTAGAGTGTGAGGGAGGTTAAAAATTCTATGGTAAGGTATGTTTTTCTTGCAAAATTTGAAAAGATGGGCCAACGACTAAATTGTAGCTAGGGACCAATGGAGGGTTTACACTCTAAAACAATGAAATTGAGTTGTAAGGAGGGGTTATTGAGGTTTAAATTACTTGTGAAATGATGATAGACACATTTATAGCCTTCAGAAACCTTCAGAGAATGATTTTATTCCTTTGAGAGAGAAAACACAACGTTTAGAAGAAAGCGCAGTGTGTAGCCCAGAAAATGCAGCGTCGCTGCTTCGACATCAAATTTTGGATTGTCTTTGACTTTAATTGCTTGGAAATGAATGAGAGATCTTTATCAATGAGGTGAATGATAAAATGAATGAGAGCTCTTTATCAATGAGGTGAATTGGTCTTTTATAGCTTGTGATGGTCACTTTTCTTCATAGTAGTGGGAAGGCCCACTACATGTCTTTTCATTTTGCTTTAAAAACTTATGTAGCTTTGAAACTTTCTATTCAGCTTTAGGAACATTAGGGACTTATTACATAATATGAAACATAAATTACATTTTGAAACCAAACTTCATTGAACAAATTTACCTATTACCACTCCTGCTTTATCGGATTTATGCATGGAATGACAGATTTTGGTGACCTTAACACTAATGACCTAATGGTGACACTGAGATGAATGAAAACCATGATGATGCTGACCGAAATGATAATGATGAAATTTCAATGATGGTACACTCAACTGAGTGATGACAAGGATCAACATGTAAAATTTTTGAAAGGAGTGGAAATGGCCCTAGACACATTATCCAGTGACCAAATTTTTATTTGAAGACCTACTGAAACCATGAAAATTTGACTCGACACCCTAATAAACATTTTGAAAGAGCCCATTGGATCATTGGTGACAGGAAAAACTTATTTACACTAACACAGTCGAGGTAATGCACGCCGAGGACATGGAAGAGATTGATGAAGAGCATAGGGTTTCATTCATGAATCTAGAGGTAGGGTAGAGATAAATTTTAGAAATTCAAAATTAATGATGTCAATGTTGGCGTTGAATTTTGATAAGAGTTATCCACAGGAGAAAAATCCCATTCTATAAGCTCTATAAGAAAGGAAGCATAATTTCAAAAGAATGGTATCAAAATTTGGCTCCATTGCATCTAAAATAAGAGATGTCCAGAGTTGTTTGGCAGCCCAGTTAGCATCATTAGCACGAGAATTTGCTTTTCACCAGGAAAACTTGACTCTTTCCCATTTTAATTTTGTTGGTGAGGGAAAATTATTTTGTAATATATGATAATTTCATCATTCAAATGTTTTTATTGCGTTAGGGAATATAATGATATAAGGTTCGATTTTTGTATAGGTTGTTGAAGCACAAGTGAATAGCATGGAAACTTGAGCTTCACAAATTGCAAAAGAATATGGAGTAAAGGGATTCTTAATTGCAAACTTCAGCGTCAGTTGTTGAGAAAGTGAAAATGACAGATGGCCAAAGGTGAATAGATTTTCTCATGCCTGGTGGGATAGTGTGTTTTGTAGTGTTGAAATTCCTTTAAAAATATATATATATCTCCATCTTCAAAATTTCTCCCGACATTATGTGAAACATTATGTGGGTTGAAATTTAGCGATTTCCCTAAAATGGTATTTCTACTACTAAGGGATCGCACAAAATTTTTATGAGTTCTGAACAACGAATATTCAATCTGACTGCACTTGTTGGTTAGCTTCTTTAACAGTTTTGATTATGTGTATTTTTGAATTGAGGCTTCTGTGATCCATAGTAATTTGAAAAAAAATATTTTGGTAAAAATCACATGAGAAATTAGTTAGTTACGACTACCTCTCATGTAAATGGTCATAGATGAATGACTTACTTAACGGATTTGAATCCCAAAAAATGATATCTAATATAATGCATTGCGAAAACCCCTCAATACTTAGATAGAAAATTGTCGACGCATTTTGAACCAACTAGTGTGGTTCAGCTTCAGGACGAGATGAGAAATCAGATCAAGGCCATGAACTTAATAGTTATTGAGATGGCCAAACTAGTCGTTGGCATCACGACTAATTTGAATAAGAAGGAAATTAAATAATTAATTAATTAAATTTAAATGTAATTTTATTTTATTTTAATTTTTGTTTCTAATTAGTTAAATTTTTAATAATATTTTTAATAAATAATTATATTTTAATAATTTTTAATATAAGAACGGTTTAAAATAAGGTAAATATATAAATTAGAATACTTTTTAATTATAATCTAATATGATAGAATGAGAGGATTGAAGATTTTTTTTTTAATAAAACCCTAATTATAACTAAGGTTATATTATATAGATTTAATATAATAAAACTTAAGTGAGATCAAAAGAAAGAGGAGGAGCTCTGGTGATGGAACGATGGTGGCAAACCCTTGCTGGTTCAAACCCTAATCTATGGCGGTCACCATTGGAGTGCGACCTGCTCATGGCAGAGCTCTAAACGGTTCATGGCAGTGAACAACATTACCCTATATTAGTGACGTGAAACCCTGACTGTTATGCGCATTTCTCAGATGCTTTTATCACCATTATTAGGGGGAAGCCCAAACTCAGGGTTAAATGAGGTTTGGTTCCAACGGTTACGGACTCCTTAGCTGAAGACTGGAAGCTGTGCACCTTTGGCATTTCTCAACGGCCTCGACAACCTGATTGATGGGTAATTATTTTGACCCTTCACATATTCCTTGGACCCCAGCTATTACGGCTAACAGTCACAGTCTCTGAGCTAGCTCCTCGGAACAGATAAGGGCTTCACGGAAAGTCTCGGAACTCTCGGAAATGGAGGAGAACTTCTTGGAAAGAATTTATGGAAGAGGTTGAGCTGAATTACTCTTCCGAAAACTTGGAACCGTCGCATATATGGGCAGGATTTTTACCTCAGCAGACAGGTGGGATGACTCAAGGATCTAACCTTGCTGAGAAATAACAAGTGGAGATGGAGCTAGGTGAGTCATCACAAGCTCATCATGTTTCTAAGGAACCCTATTAGGCATATGATGCGGGTTCTTCTAAACCCTTCCTGGTGGCATTGGCTTCGCCAACTTTCTCAATACCCTCACCATTAGTACTCGGTCTATGGGAGCAACAAGCTCAAGCAACTTCGAACATTTTGGGTCTGGTAATAGAAGGTTTGGGGGAAAATGACGGTAAATTAGAGGGGTCCTTTGGATTTGAGCACATAGGTTTAAACCATGCAGTGGATGGCAACATACCTATGGATAATCTAGGAGAGCCCCCTTTTGTGGTTGCTTCGAGGGCATTTCCTAGGTGATTCCACTGGCGGAAGACATCAGGATGTCTGACTCAAAAAATGCAATATCGGAAGGAGAGGGCCATATCCGAGACAGGAACACCCACAATACTGGAAAGAAGAAGCATAGGTGCATAAAGAGTCAAGAAGAGAAGAGGAACTTGGTATTCATTGAAGGAATTGGAATGGATGAGTTGGAGGAAACCTCACAAACAGTCCTGGTCAAACGCATTCGAGGGAGGAACTACACCACTGCCAGACTCAAGATCTGAATCGCTAAAATTTGGGGAAACATTTTGGAGCAACTTCTTGGGGTGTTCATGATGAACAAAGGGTGGTTTTCCCTAACTTTCCCCCATCCTGAGATGGCGAATTGGGTGCTAACCTGTAGAAGGACCTGTAGAAATTTTAGTACAATTATGTATTGTCTGGATTCTATTGATCTAAAATTATATGCCACTGTTAAATACATAATCGCTTCTACAATAATTCTTACGGAAATTTAAAACACGATCGCCAATTACAAACACATGAAGAAATATCAATCACGCATAACACAAATGTTTTTACCGAGAAAGCATAAATCTAAAAAAAAAATTATCATATATTATGTATATATCATGGATCATGAAACAATCTCATACAAAACTCTAATCCGAGAGCTCTCATTACAATATACATTCGTCTCACACTGTCATACAAAAATTAGCAAATACATGTGCCAATTTACTGCCTCCTGACAGCCCTGCCTCCACTGCGCAATCCCTGCTGATAACAATCCTTGAATGAATGATATCCTACTTGCCTTGACTGCACAATCCTCATTGGCATCTCGAATGTGTGTGTGGTTCCATGAGTGCACTCACTAATGTCACAACTGATAGTCAAATTGTCCCTTTCACCTATCTCTCAATTGGGTCTCCACTGGATCTGACATGCATGTAGTTAACAGTAGTAAATCTTCAGTTGCATGTGAGACCACTGCTTTTGAATTAATTAAATAATTAATTCACTAATCTCTCATTAGTTTATGTTCAGTTACAACTAGTACAACTGAGTTTAACTCACTTAATTGAGTAAAAATACTTTGAAACTCACATAAATACATATCCATCTCTGTTACAACTTCGAATCACTCAGTTACAACTAAGTCCACTTTCCCACCAACCAACCTTTGAACTTGAAATTCCTTCAGCTAACTGGTTTGCCACTTCAGTTAACTAATTTCAAGTGTTCCATGAGAATAGATTAATATTTATTGTCCAACTATTATTAAGGGATAATAATAGTCAACATGCATCTATAAATAGACATGCAATATATAAATAGACTTCGCACATACATCTAAAAATATAACATCATCTAAAATAGAATTTTCTCACCATCTATAAACAAACTTTCGCTATAAATAGAATTTTCTCATCCATTCTAAAAATAGACTTACACCTAAAAATAGCCCGAGGCTCCAACCTAGTGTAGGTGCTTAATTTTCACTAGGATCATCAACTTATTGAATCTAAACACTCCCTCTCAACAAGAAAGGGATTATCCTTCACCCCGATCCTGTCTCTATGGTATTCAAATTTTCTCCTGGTGAGCGCCTTCATTAGAATATTTGCATCCTGATCTTCCGTAGGAATGTACTAAAGCAACATGATCTTCCGCTGCACACAATCTCTGATATGATGATACCGGATATATATATGCTTAGATCTATCATGAAACACATGATTAATCAATAGTTTAATGAAACTCTGATTATTACAATGAATCATTGTAGGATCTAAATGAGAACCAAACAAACCAACCAGGATCTTTCTCATCCATATATCCTCACATGCAGCTTGACTTGCTACCATGTATTCCTCTTTCACTGAACTGAGTTCCACGGATCTCTGTTTCCTGCTGTACCAAGAAACAGATGTAGATCTGATACCGAAGATCCCCCCTGATGTGCTCTTTCTGTCCGTTGGGCTGCCCGCCCAATCTGCATCCGTGAAGCCATGCAACTTCACCTCATTCGTCTATCTGTACCATAAGCCATACTTAGATTTTCACCTCAGGTATATCAGGACATGCTTGCCCACCTTCCAAAAGAGCTTGGTAGGCTTAACCATCGCTTGACTAAGTTGGTTCACCGCATAAAATATTTATGGTATTGTATTCACTAAATACATTAGCGAACCCACTAATTGTCAATAGACAGTAGCATCCACTACCTCTCCAGATGTAGCATCCTCTTTCCTTCAATTTCTTAGAAGAGGAGTATCCATGGGTTTGTAGCCTTGCATGCGAAACTTACCCAGTATCTCCCTTGCATACTTGCCTTGAGACACAAAAATTCCACCATCTCGCTGTCATATTTCCAATCCAAGGAAATATTGGAAGCCCATATCCTTCATCTCGAACTCCTTTGCAAGGTCCTCCTTGCATGAGTGTATCAGCTTCTCATCACTAGTCAGTATTAAATCATCAACATAAAGAAAAATGATTAAAATCTTACCCTCCACCACAATTTGGTATAGTTTTGCATCCGCCTCACTCTTGGTGAAGCCAAGTTTGGTGAAATAGCTGTCTATCTGAATGTACTAAGCACAGGGTGCTTGCTTCAGCCCATACAACGCTCTTTTGAGTCTGCACACATGCGACTCACTGCTGAAGATCTCAAATCCTTCAGGATTCTCAATGTAAAATTTTTCCTCAATGATCCCATTGAGAAACACAATCTTCACATCCATCCGATGAATGCGCCAACCCATCTGAACTGAGAGAGAAGGGATGGTCCTTATGGAATAATACCGTGCGACAGGTGCAAAGGTTTCTTCATAATCAATCCCCTCGATCTGTGAGAAGCTCCGGGCCACAAATCTAGCCTTGTATTTCTCAACACTCCCATTAGTAGCTTGCTTTACCTTATAGATCCTTCTTGAACCTACCACTAATTTATCAACCGACCTTGGAATAATTTCCCAAGCATTGTTTCTGACAATGGAGTCATACTCCTACACCATTTCATCTACCCATGTGGGCTCCTGCACTGCGTCCTGAAGGGAATATGGCTCAGTCACAATAAATTTGCTCATGAGAGCCATGTATCTAGTAAATCGGCCAGGATATTGTCTTTGTCTACGCTGTGAAGTAGGGGCTCCTGCATTTTTCACAACATCAAGTCTCAGCCTATCAAGCTCTGTGGTATGCCTTCTGCCAGTTCTGATGTTTGGCTCTGCATGAGTGGATTCCTCCACTCCATGAACCTCCTCCCGTGGCTGATCAACATCTAGAGACTCATCTTTGGGAACCAACAGTTCCTCCTCCGCATGCAAGTCTAGCTCCCTCTCAAGCGATAACCGCATGGCTTTCCCCTCATCGAATTTTATATCCCATCGCATAACAGTCATATTACTGTTAGGAAAATACACATGATAATTATGGGGTGTTTCTGTGTACCCCACAAATATCCCAACTTCAGCAGTCGACTCTAGCTTCTACCTAGCATTCTTGGTCACATGCACATAAATAGATGAGCCAAAAATCTTAAAGTGAGAAACATTTAGTTTCTTACCAGTGAAAGCTTCTTCAGGTGTACTCATGCCAAGTACTCTATGAGGACAACGGTTTTTCACATAAACCGCAGTGTTGCATGCTTCCACCCACAAATGCATTGGTAGGCCCTGATCATGCAGCATTTCTCGTGTTGCACCCACGATCGTTCTGTTCTTCCTCTCCGCGACCCCATTTTTTTGTGGGTTATGAGGCACTATGAGTTTTCTTCGAATTCCTTCTTTGTTGTAAAAGTCTTTGAATTCGTTAGAGATGTATTCTCCACCATTATCGCTCCTCAGAGAATTCACTTGCTTCCCCAACTCTTTCTCCACCAATTCCTTAAACTCACAGAACTTTGAGAACGTTTGATCCTTCTTTTACATGAAGAAGAGCCAGCATTTTGAGAAAATTCATCAACAAAAATAACATAATACGTATGTTTTTCTATTGAAGCAACCGAGAATGGTCCACACACGTCTATGTGAACTCTCTCTAGGATCACCGAAATACGGTTCTCCTTTTTCTGAAAGGTGGACTTTACATACTTCCCCATGGTGCAACCCTTACATTGATCTAACTGAGCAATTGTTCCCATTGTAAGTCCAGTAGATATTTTTTGCATGACTTTCAAGGCTCCATGATGAAGATGGAACAATTTCCTGTGCCATAAATCGCCCTCATCCCGGCTCACCACTTTTTCTGCCTTGCCCATTATTGCAGCACAACCATCTATTTTCAGCTTGTAGAGATTATTAACTTGAAATCCTATCCTCTTGGCTTGACCCATTGTTTTATGTCGCAAGAAAGCTTTTCCATCGCTGAAAATAATGTCATAGCCTCTATCCTCCAACATCGCGACTGAGACCAAGTTTTTCTTTAGACCTGGAACATGCATAAAATCTTTCAATTGAAATGGTTTACCTAACTCCCTCTCAAAGGTAATGGTACCAATGTCGGTCGCATTGTATCATCCACCATCACCCATCTCTATATTCATTTGGGGATCTTTCTCCTCCAAGTCACTGAAAAGCTCCTTATCTCCCGTCATGTGGAAGGAAGCACCACTATCAAGATACCACACTGATCCCAATGCGCTTGATACCAAGCATGCGATCAAAGAGAAATCAAGTTCAGATTGCAAGGAAAGGGCCTCACCATCTGCAGCCCCAACAACCTTCTTGTTCTTCTTCTTCTGTGGGTAGTTATAGGCGAGATGCCCATGTTCATGACAGTGAAATCACTTCACCTTGGACAAATCTAGCTTCTTGCCTTTATACTCGGATTTTGAGTGGAATTTATTCCCCTTCCCTTTCCTTGCCTTGGTAGCCAAAGAAAAATCCTCTTCATCATCATGCTTTGATGAAGAGCCATCTGTGGTGTTCCGCCTGAACTTCTCCTGCACTAGATCCGACCATAGTCGTTCCAAATCCATTAGTTTTTCCCGTCCGTTGACAGAGTCTTCATAACTGTGCCAACTCTTAGGAAGTCCCAAGAGAGCCAATCTCACCAAATCATCATCAGTAATAGTGATTCCCAAACTCCCCATTTCATCCCAACATTGGAAAAAATTTGTGAGATACTTTGGAATATTGTCGCCCTTTTCCATCTTGATCTTTCTGAGTTTATCCTTCAGCGCTAATTTCCTATGGTTTTTTTTGCTTTGGAAAAGATCTGTCAAAGCCTTCCACATAGCATATGGAGTGTCTTTCCCATGAAGGCTTGAGACAATGTGGTCTCGTACACCTTCCAATAGAATCCTTCTCGCCTTCGCTACTTTATTTTTTCATGCATCAAGTAATGCAGCATCCATCGAAGTGGGATTAGGAACATCATTGTTGATGAATTCCTTCAAGCCATTATCTTCAAGCACCACCTCCATCCTGTCCTTTCAGGAAATGTAGTTCAAGTTTCCCTCGAGTGCATACTCTAGCCGCAACCCATTTAAATCCATTTTTATGTTTACTCAACTGTCGCACCAAGAAATTCTTGCAGCAAATTCGAATTGTTTCCACCAATAAACTCAGCTACTGCTTCAAAATTTCAATCTTCTGTGCTCCAATACCATGTAGAAATTTTAATACAATTATGTATTACCTGGATTCTCCTGATCTAACAATTATATGCCACTGTTAAATACATAATCTCTTCTACAATAATTCTTGCGGAAATTTAAAACACGATCGCCAGTTGCAAACACATGAAGAAATATCAATCACACATAAAACAGATGCTTTTACCAGGAAATCATAAAGCTAAAAACCCCACTATCATATATTATGTATATATCATGGATCATGAAAAAATATCATACAAAACTCTAATCCAAGAGCTCTCAGTACAATATACAATCGTCTCACACTGTCATGCACAATTTGGCAAATACATGCACCAATTTACTGCCTCCTCATAGCCTGCCTCCACTGCACAATCCCTGCTGATAAAATCCTTGAATGAATGAGATCCTACTTTCCTTGACTGCGCAATCGTCATTGGCATCTCCAATGTGTGTGTGGTTGAATGAGTGCACCCACTAATGTCACAACTGATAGTCAAACTGTCCCTTTCATCTATCTCTCAACTGGGTCTCCACTGGATCTGACATGCATGTAGTTAACAATAGTAAATATTCAGTTGCATGTGAGACCACTGCTTTTGAATTAATTAAATAATTAATTCACTGATCTCTCACTAGTGTATGTTCAGCTACAACTAGCGCAACTAATTTTAACTCACTTAACTGAGTTAAACTACTTTACAACTCACATAACTACACATCCAACTCTATTACAACTTCGAATCACTCAATTACAACTAAGTCCACTTGCATGTCCCACCAACCAACCTTTGAACTTAAAATTCCTTCAACTAACTGGTTTACCACTTTAGTTAACTGATTTCAAGTGCTCCATGAGAATATATTAATATTTATTTTCCAACTATTATTAAGGGATAATAATAGTCGACATGCATCTATAAATAGACTTCACACATACATCTACAAATAGAACATCATCTAAAATAGAATTTTATCACCATCTATAAATAGACTTCTACTATAAATATAGTTTTCTCATCCGTTCTAAAAATAGACTTACACCTTAAAATAGCCCGAGGCTCCATCCTAGTGTAGGTGCTTAATTTTCACTAGGATCATCATCTTGTTGAATCTCAACAGGACCAATCTGGGTGCGGCTGCCAGGACTCCCACTGCAATTCTGGACAGAGGAAGCACTTCGTTTCATTGGAGAAGACTTAGGAATTTATCTAGACCATGACAGGTCCTACCTTGAGACAGGAAATATCTTAGTAGCTTGGATACTAGTTCACTTGGACACTCGGGAAGGTTTGGTGGAGAGCTACAATATGCAGTTCAGAGATATCTCAAGATGCCAGATAATGGATTATGAAGGGGTTCCATTTTGGTGTCGTCGTTGTGATGAAGTGGTGCATTTATACAAGTAATTCCCACTAATCATCACGGAAAATACAAAACCTGAAAAATTATTGGTGCATGTGGGTACACAAACAGTCAGATTCTACAAACTAGACACTACTCAGGAGAGGCCCTCGATGAAGCCTATGTCGATGTGTACCCCCAGGAAGACACCACCCTATCAAGTGCCACTAGCTCCACAAGCCTGTGGCTCTCATCATCAAGAGGCAGAGGCTGGTCCGATCCCGGGTACTCCTCTCACTACTCCTTATACCTTCAATTATGATTTTAATCGCAATATATCTCTAGTTATATCACAATATACATCTAAAATTGATTTAATTAGATGCAATCTGGATCCCATTTTATTTCCTATTGCAACCACCCCTCCCTCCACTCCCTAGTCGGACCCTCATACCCTAGTGGGAGAAACTAGCTCCTAATAAATTACTGAACTCTCGATCCATAGCTTTGGCCACTGTTACAACCTTAGATCCTTGTTTAAGGCCTCTGTGTCCCATGCCTATGGTCTTGAAATTGACCCCATAGGATCCCAAACCAAAGCAACCAAGGGTAGACCATCATCTCTATCTAAATATATTCTTCAGGCTAGTATGGAGGTAGCATCAGGGAATCAATATTCTATCGACAGGGTTCTTAGAGAAAAGGACACCCCTGACATGGGTGATCCATGATCTGCCTCTCATTTAACTGTAGCAGATTAGCCAGTCTCGGAAAAAAACTGGCACTAAGAAGGTTGTTGGCTCTTGTGAGAGTGGACGCCCTTCTTCTTCAATAAACTTTGAGGGATGGAGATTATATCCACAAAATTCTCACCTCTCTGCTCTTGGACTGGAGCTTCCAGACATTAGATTCTAGAGGGATATCTAGAGGTTATGCTATGGGATTTAATAATAGAACAATCAACGTGGGAAACTGGTGGGGCAAAGAAGGGATTATTGGTGCTGACATCATTGTAAATGGGCTTGATATGGCCATCTATTTGATCAATGTCTATGCCCCTTGTCACAATAGAGAGGACTATTAGGATAAGTTGATGGATTCAGATATCATGAAGGGGGGTCATATTATCATAGGTGGAGATTTAAACTTTTCCATTGGCCTAGCTGAATCATGGGGGCCTAATGCAATACCGGACCCCTTGTCGGAATACTTTCGAACAACTAATTGATGATGCTGAAATGTTGGATTTGGCCATGCCCAAAAAATTTCTTGCATGGCACAATAGAAGGACTGGTGAGCCTGCCCTAGCACGAAGACTAGACCGATTTTTTATCAAGACCAGGCTAGCTGATAGAATTGACAAGGTGAGACAATGGGTGGGTTCAGGAGGATCATCTGATATCTCTCCCATATACTTTGAAATACATGGGGAAAGCATCAAACCTCACTCCCCCTTTAAATTTAAATCTTGCTAGTTAGAGGATCCCGCATTTTGTTAGAGTTAGAATATGCATTCTGCCATCAGTGACTGATATCATTCCTTCATTTCTCATATTAGGTGTCTCATTTTGAAATTTTTGTATCATTCCATTAGGTCATGCCTTCCTCAATAAAACTTCACTCTCCCTCAGAATATCACATTTTTTTACTCACCTTCATGTCTTCTTGAGCATAATAACACCTATGAAAATTTCATTTCACCATGTCTTGTCTTAGTTAAAGTCAACCATGGAAGTCAGGTTATTCAAAGTCTCATTAGGTCATTAGGGTTTTGTCTTTCAAGGTCAAAAAATGCACCATTTCATTTGCATAAGGTCAGAAAAGTATGAGAGTGATCCCAATAATTTATCTTTACCGTGTAAATATGACCTCCAAGACAGTTTCCAAATTTGTAATTTGATTTCAAGTGTGAGTTTCATTCCAAGATGTTATTTTTATTTATTCATGTAATTTTATGTCAATTCAAATGTAATAAGTATTCAGTCTCCCAAAGGCTACAAACTCAGAGTTCCACATGCCAACACATAAAATGTCAAAATGAAAGAGTTTTTAGTTCATCAATTGATCGAATTTCAAAGGGAGTTTTCTTTTCCCAACGGTGCCCAAGTCATCATTGTTCACAAGCACTAAACCCTAATTTCCTTTCCCACTGAGGTAGGGTTTGTTATGGAAACGTGAAATTTTAGCATAGGATCCATAAGGTAGGTCATGTCAGTAATTATGAGGTCATTTCAACTCATAAACATCATGTCTCCATCATTTTTTGAGAAGTCATTCCAAGAGTCAAGTCATTTGCCACTCATAGGGTTAGTTTTTCTTCAAACTATGTTTTTGAATAAAAAAAGATGAATTTGACAAACGTGAGAGAGGTTTTTGTCCATTATAGGCCAAGGAAGAAAAACCTCCTTCATTTTTTACACAGGTGTCATTTTTTTAGAGAAATGTAAAAAATAGAGGTTCCACAGGAGAGTTGTTGCACTTCTGGAGTGACCTTAGGAAAATCATGTTTTCTCATATCTGGAGTGTCCAAATGACTTTTCTGATGAGTCAAATGATAACTAGACAAACAGGTCTTTCCAATTATCTATCATGATCTCAATTTGGAGTTGAGGAAGGCCTCCAAAAGTTTCTTGCAACAGCACTCTGCATTTCTGCACCCTCATTCAACACTTTTGACTAGTTTTTTGAGAATTAAGTTTTGGAAAGTAAAATCAACTCAAATAAGAAAAGAAAAAAAGGTATATTTGGAAATTATACAGAATAATATTTCGAATGAGATGTCATGAGCTCAATTTTAATTTTATTAAGGCCTCCAAAATTTTCCTGAAACAACATTGTGCATTTCTGCACCCTGTTCGTTGTGCGTTTACTAGTCTTGGGAGAAGTAGTTTTTGATAAAGAAAATGAGCACCATTTTGAAAACTGGAGGTATTTCTAGAAATAATACTCAAAGGGATTTACAATGAGCCATCATGTAGCTTATTTGGACACCGGGAAGACACTCAAAACCAACCTTGAACATAGGTCATTTTTTCTGCCTGGAAGCTGCGCGTTTGACAAGGAATTGCATTTTTGCACAGTCTTCAACAATTTTTTGAGTTTCACTCCAGTTTGAATTTTTACCTTGGGAAATGAGAAATTACTGATGTAAATGGTAATAATGAATGTAAATATCATGTTTTTACTTCTACCTAGGATAGATACATTAGGTAAGTCAATCAGTTGAAGTGTAATGAATCAGTTCATTAGAGATAGGAATGAGTCACTTTTCTCATCCTACACTCTAGCTATCAGTTCAAATTTTTGTGTAATGTCTCCCTTACCTCATGGATTTGACCCCTATGGATGATTGGAGGTGGTTTTAAGGTCTATTTAGCTCAGGTCTTCAAAGGATTTTGGAGGTTGGCATCAGTTTGAAAGTTTGTGTATTGATCAAGAAACATTTTGGCCTAGATATTAATGACAAATTACAGCTATGTCTTTGGGATTCATGTGGTATGAATGTTTGACATAGTTTTTTTTTCTCTGTGATCATTTTTATGAATGTATTGTAAGTTCATAAACCTTTTCATGTCTATGATATTCTTAATTTCAAGTTGAAAGGCATAATTCATGGTTTTCATGCTCTGTTTTGGGAAATTTTGCATAATTTGTCCATTTTCATCAATTTAGGGAGAATTCATCTCATATGCTCTTCCTAGCTCCTCACTAATATATTCATCTCACAAAAATCACCTTCAAGTGTTAAACCTTCCTACCTACCTTGCCCCATTGAATGGATTTCAATTTCATCTCATTGGCCCTAATCTAGTCCCCTTAACCTAATCCTCGTTTCAGTGAGCCCAACCCCAAATAAAATCAAACCCTTACATCCACTATCTAGCCTAAAATCCTACTTTATATAGATTTCATGGCTATGACCCTTTTGGAGAGATCCCTCTTTGGCTTGATAGGGCTAGCTATCAAGTCAAAAGCTTGGTTTGTGGTTACCTATGTTAGAATTCCTTCCTCAGCCTTGGGAATCTGGTGGAGTGATAACACATTCCACCTCCTTGTAAAAAGATTCTATACCCATTGTGATCAGTTTCCTGACTCTGAGCTAGCCTATGTTTTATCCAACAACATGAACAGATTAAAAGACATTACAATAAAATGGGCTAGAGAGAAGAAAATTCAAGATGAAGCAACACTGAAAAAAATTGAGATTGAGTTAGAGAGCCTGTTGGGACCGGGCTACCTTGGCTTTCAATCCACAGAGTCCAAGAACCACCTTATTCAATTTGAAATGGAGAAATCCAATTTTTTAAGGAAACGGGAGGAAACTTGGTGACTCAAAAGTAGGGCCATCTGGCTCAAAGCGAGAGATGACAACACAAAATTCTTCAAACAATATGCAAAAGGCAGAAAGAGTATCAACACAATCGGGGAACTGAAGGACCAGGATGGAAGGGTGGTCAATAACCATGCACAACTTGCTGATATGGGTATTAGACATTTCTCTCATCTATACAGTGACCCTAGAGTTGCCAACATATCAGAAGTACTTCAGATTGTCAATACCATGCAAAGATATGTGGAAGAAGTTATTGAAAACTGAAATTCACCTGTTACTTTAGGGGAAGTTGAAGCAGTATTAAAATGGCTTAAGAAGGAAAATATCACTGGTCTATATGGATGTCCCATTGAATTCTATCTCACTTTATTTGAATACATTGGGAAAGATATCCTACAAGTCGTCGAAGAGAGCAAGACGATTGGTCGTATATATGATGATTTCAACGCTACTTTCATAACCCTCATACATAATATTGATAAACCCTTAACCTTTAATTACTATCGGTCCATATCCCTTTGCAACTGCATCTACAAAATCATATCCAATCGTATCAAGCCCACATTATCTTTGCACATATCCAAGGAAGAATTTTCCGTCGTCGACCAGAGAAAAATTCATGAAGCTATAGGTACTACTCAGGAAGCCCTGCACTTTATCAAGCTCAAAAGTCTTAAAGGCACCATCCTCAAGATTGACCTAGCAAAGGATTTTTATTGCACATGTTGGACCTTCATACAACTCATCCTTCTCCATATTTTTTCCCTCACTCTTTCATCAATTATATCATGGGATGTATCACAAATGCCTCGTTTAGCATACTCATCAATGGTGTAGCATTTGAATTTTTTCATGTAAGTAGACGGCTTTGTCAAGGATGCTCATTATCCCCGCTAATATTTTTATTAATCATGAAAGGACTGACCAAAATTTTGGCAAGGCCAAGGCTAAAGGGACTATAAAAGGTGTAAAATTATCAAAATTTATACATCTAACCCATCTCTTATTCGTTGATGATGTACTTATTTTTCTTGATGGATCCATCCAAGACACCAACAACTTCAGAAAGATTCTAGAGGTGTTCTGTAAGGCCACAGGTATGGAACCTAATCATATTAAATCTACTATCATAATGGTGAAGTGCTTTGAGCAGGAATGCAGACATGCCCTAGTCCATTTTCAATTTGGATGCAGAGAGTTATAGGATGGCATCAAATATCTAGGGCTCTTCCTAAAGCCAAATGACTATCACATTACTGATTGGAATTGGTTAATTGCAAAAGTCGAGAGGAAAGTAAACATATGGCAGCAGAGATGGATCTCTAAATTTGGGCGATTAATGCTTATAAAATCTGTGTTGGAGGCCATTCCTATCTACTGGATGGTATTGGCATGGATTCCCAGAGTGATGGTCACAATACAAAAAATTTAGAGAATATTCCTTTGGATAGGGAATCTAGAAGGCAATACTTTCGCTTGGGTTGGTTGGCAGAGGATTTCCAAACTTAAAATTTGGGGTGGTTGGGGGCTAAAAGACCTAAACCGCTTTGCCACAGCTTTGGCACCCAAAATGGGGTGGCATTTTCTCAGTGCTAGCAGTCTCTAGCAAGAGGTCACTTATTACAAATATTTATCTCCTTGAACTAACCTCAATTGGATCAGAGGCCCCACCTCATACATTCCAAGATCCTCCATTATCTGGCATGCTATCACCAGATCCATTCACATCATCAAGAAATCCCTTGCTTGGAGCATTGGGTCTGGAGAGAAATTAAATAGGGGTGGATGCTTGGTCTGGATTTGGTCAAATGTATCAATTACCCTTGGCTATCAAACAACACTTGATGGACTCAAGAATTCATACCATATCAGATATTTCTAACAGGGAAAATACCACTTGGATCTCACAAGCTTGGAAATCAGCTCAGGATCTCAACATCCCGGATATCTGGCATCTGATATGGAATATTTATCTTAGGGCGCTCTGTGCCACCAATATCATAATCATTGAGAGGGAGGATGAACTATTATGGGCTTTATCTCCCAAGGGAAGATACTCACCAAAGGATAGGTATGTCACTCTCAGTGCAGAACTTGAACCCTAGAACTAACAGTGGTGGTGGATACACCTTTGGAATCTGAAGGTGCGACCAAGGGTCAAACTATTCATGTGGTGCATACTCACCAACTGTGCCCCTACTGAGGACAACCTCAACAGATGATCCATCCATGGCCCCCCCAGATGTTGTCTTTGTAAAATACAGTCCAAGGACATAGATCATCTCTTTCTCACCTACCTATCTAGAAAAATGTTCTAGAAACTCACCACGGCTGCCCTGGACATCACCTATAATTGGCATGGATGCTCTGTCTATGAGGCTTGGAAAAATTGGTTTCAATCGGTTGGCTGTAAAAAAGATCAAAATCTCCCCCTCTTGATATCCCGGGGAAGCTGTCTGGCTCGTAACCAGTCCATATTTCAAAGCGTTGTGATTGACTAGCCTCACATCTATAACACTATTACAACGCTTTTCCTCTCAATTCCTAACGATGATCCCAACGCTCAAGGCAGAGTACTCATTCCTGAGGTTATTGACAAATCCTACCCTTGGGCCTACTTCGATGGGGCATCAAACATCCATGGCTGTGGAGGGGGGGCTACTATCTATATTTTTTAAACTCACTGCTATAAGATAAAAATGGGATTAGGCCCGAGTACTAACAACTATGTTGAACTCAAGAGTCTCAGACTCCTTCTTACCTTCACCTGAGAGAAGAGTTGCAACAGGATTTAGATATTTGGGGATTCCAAAATTATTATTGACTGGTTTAAAAATGAAGCTCGATGTCATGTTCATACTCTTAGAGGATTGTTGGATGAGTTTATGGCTCTTAAAACCTTATTTTATTCCATTATTGTTGCTCACATTTACAAGAAAATGAACCAGGTGGCTAATCAACTTTCCAAAGAAGTATCGTAGCTAGTTTGGGGCTAATGGTTTATTATCGAATAGGATGGATAGAATGAGTATCAATACTTCTATAGACCTTTCATAGAGGATATAGATGGACAAGGGGAAGTCTAAATAGTCTGTTGGATTTTGGCCGATTTTTGGCAGGGTTTTTGACCGGATTTTATACTTCATATGTGATTATGTATATATTTATTTCGATCTGCATAGTACTATTTCTAAATGTTATTTATGATCAATTGAACTATATGAATGTAAGTGATTTTTTAATTTTGTGTAGATGGATATGTTGCTGATACAACATGTAATTCTCTCATGAATGAAAATTATGATTTTTTACTTGGAAAAGAAATAAAACTTAAGAAAAAATAAAGAGGAATGGGACAGAAATTAATCAAACCCACCTAGGAATATAGGGCAGGAATCCAACACCTAATAATATTCCAGCCATCATCCCTATTGGTATTAATATGCCTTTTTTCAATCTCTAAGGCTTCCCTTAACTTACGATAAAAATTTAACATAAAATAAAATTCCATTTAAATTCCATTTATTCATTATTTAATTTCCTTCTTAGTGAAACTAGTTGTTGTACCAACAACTAGTTTGGCCATATCTAAAGCTATTTAAGCTCATTGCCTTGATCTGATTTCTCATCTCGCCTTGAATATGAACCACACTAGTTGGTTTTAAATGCATCGACAACATTCTATCTCATACATTTATTTTGATTACTTGCAACCTTTTGAAGTCTTGCCTCTTTATATGGAGTTATTTTTGTATATGGTATCGTATTTGGTTTTTAAATTCTTATTGTATGATTGGGCCTTCCTTTTGAAATTTCTTCTTAGATAGCGAATTTATTATTCATTGAATATTTTTCCCAACAACTATTCTTAAAACTAAGTAGGTCATGCGAAGGCAGAATATTTACATGTGTTCAAGATAATCCAAACTATGATTACTCTTTCCATGCCAAAGTATTTCATATGGTACAATTTGGCTTAAATATTTGTTAATTTGAGCATACTTTCAAATGAATGGATATGTGTTGATTGTTTAAGCATCCTCACTCTTTCTCTCACATTTCTTCAAAGTAGATTTCATTGGTCTATGAAGAGCTACTTTGGCGTGGTGTGTGTTTTATGTTCCACTGTGGAACATTGGGTTGAAATTGAAATTCAATGGCTTCCTTTTCAATTATTTTGTAAATTTCTTCATTTGTTTGACATACACACTAAAATTTAAGAATCGACAACCTTAAAAAAGGTGTTGAAATTAGCTAGAAAATTGATTCCTTGATTTTTGCCTTAATTCAAGGAGTCAAAGTCGGGTTCCTTTTTTTATGCATGGTCAAGTTCCTAAAATTTAGGAGTTTCCCTAAAAATTAGGAGTGCATGAGGAAATTAACTGATGTGTTGAAATTGAAAGTCAAGTTCTTGATTTTCTAGTGTGAGTTAGTTTGGAAACTGAAATAAAAAGTGGAGTTAGCCTCCTAAACTTTAGGAGGAACTAGTTAACAAGTTGTTTTGATTGTTGTTAACTAAAAAAATGCCTGTTCGACTTTCCAAACTGTTATAAAACTATATATTATAGAGCAATGGAACACATAAAATATGCGGAAATACAAAAACATAAAACATATAAAACAAGAGAGACAAGAATATATGTGATTCACCCAACTTGGGCTATGTCCACATAAACAACCAATCCTTCCTTTATATTAGCCAACAAAATGAAGAGACAAAACCTACAACAGATCCAATGTAATATCCTCTTCTCTCTCACATAGTCTCCCTTTCTATTTCTCGCTCAGAATATGTGCATGATACACATCCTCAATACAATACCCTCATACAACAGAGGGGTTTCCTTCTAGGGCAAAAAACCCTAAATTAAACATAACTTCTATCGTCAGATCATCCGCCTAGTGAATGGCCCAGATTGACTGCAAAATTACAATATTTTACAAGCCAATTTTACATCTAATTTTAGGTTCGGGGGCACTGCCCCCAAAACCCCCTAACAGGGGGGCTCCAAAATGGCATTGTTGCCCCCCCTGGACCCCCCTAATGGTGATCAAACAATGAGTGGTGTTGTCACCCCACTAAGAATAGGGGTCCAACGTGGAGATACATCTAAATAAGGAAGATAATCAGGCTCCACACCCAACACAAACATAGAACCCTAATTTTAACCATTTGAATTGCCTTTAAAAGAAGGAACAAAGGCATGATTTTATTTTTGTGAGCACGAGTTGGTGAGACAGAACAATAGGAAGCATAAGGTTGTGTGTGGAGCTTCTGAGAGAAGGTGAACAAGCCTAGGAAAGTATTGTTGGAATTAAAGAAGGATGAATTCCATGGGTAAGGAAGCAAAGATCAGAATTCTTGCATAGGTTGCAAGATTAGATTAAACAAGAAATTTAAGTGTGTCTTTCAGATTGAAACAACTTTATAGCAAGAGATCTAATGCTCAATTTTCTTCCATAAATTCTGAATAATCAAGCAAAGGTTTTTCCCAGTTGGGCTCCCTAGAAAAATAGTTTGTTTAATTATGTGTGAATGTGTATTTAATTCTATTCTATTCCACTACAAATTTGAAATAGAGAAATTTTGCGTTTTAGTGAAAAGAAACTAGTTTTCAGTTTTCAGATTGTTCACTATAATAGTTACGGAATTTCAAGGAAATTCTACATGGTATCAAAGCTTAGATCAAAATAAAAATAACACATACAAAGTGAAAAACACATCAAGGAAGATCTCTGAAATGGCTACAGACTTGAAGGACTCCAGGTAAGGTGAAAAGGAGCAAGGGTTATGTCTTTTCTAGACCGTTTGGAGGGACGAATTTCATGGGTATAAGGTTGAGACTATAGGAGGAAGATATGGGATGTTTTTGTTCAACAATAGGAATTTTTTTGTCTTATGTTCATGTTGCAAAAATTATGTGATTGCAGAGGTTAGGTATCTCTTGATTGGAGGTCCAAGAGGCTTAAAGAGTGTCTACACACTAGGCGGCATTCACAGAAAGTCCAACACAAGTGAAAAAAGGGTGGTATTCTCATTGGTAATAGGTCTAAAACATATGCTATGCCCTAGTTGCAAAACCATAGGCATGTAGGTGTCTTTTGGAGGACCCAAAAAAGGTAAACATAAGTGTTGGAAGTGATAGAAGGGACAACAACTTAGGGAGGATAGTTGGGAAAAAGAACCACAATCATTTGAAGAATATTAAGGGTTGTTGTTGTGCCCTAACAAGAGCCTAGAAATAAATTTACAGTTGTCAAGGATAAAGGGAATAGAAATAAGGTATGTGCGTCTCCTTTTGCTGATGTGGTTCTATTAGAGGATAGAGTCCAAGTTGGACAGATATTTGTTTCGCATCTTAAGAGCAATGAGGAGGGCTGCTAATAGGTTTCAAAAGGAGGCCTAAGTGCAGATCAAAGAAGGATGTTTGGTCTACTAGGAGAGTCATTTTTAGAGGCCCTAAGTACAGTTCTTGTGAAGGAGTACAAGATTGTTAGTGGGAAAGTTTTTAGAGAGATCTCAAGGGAAGCAATATGGCTTACCAAGGATTGAGAGTGGATCATTTTCTAGAGGGAGCATCGAACTTCATAGCTTGGAAAGGGAGGATCACAATAGTGTTGGAAGGTAATGGGGTGGGAGAGTGTTAGGTCCTTATAATACTAGTGTATCCCCTTATTGTTATTGTTAGTGTAGCCCCCTTATTGTTATTGTTGTGCCCATGTAGTCCCCATAATGTTATTATTGTGCCCAATAGACGCCCACTATTGTTATTTTTGTGTCCTTGCATTATTATTGTTATGTAGGCTCTGATTATATTGTGACCCCTTAGACTCCTATATGTAGAAAGTAGATTTTTTCATTTGTATCATCCAAGAATTGTTCATTTATGTAATGTAAAGGAGGTTCCCCCCTTGAAGAGGCTTATTTCTAAGTCGTTGATCTATCTTTTATTCTATTTTGTGAGTTGGTTGCAGAACATTTGGTATCAAAGCTTTGGATTCTAGGGTTTCGCTTCTTCAAACGGATCATCTTGGAATTTTTGCTATAATTTTTTTTTCTACGAAGCTTTGGAAGCTTAAATTGAAACCACGTGGATTCTAAATACTAGTGTACTTCGTATACTAATTTCAGATCTTGGTTCGCTATATTTTTGGATATATGATCTAAGGAAGTTAAGGTTTTTGCAGGCTCTAGAATTTCATCCCAAACAAGTGACCAAGGGAAAATCACCATAACTTTCGTTTCAAGCATCGAATTTGAATTTTGTAAAAAACAGAAGAAATTGCATGGACTATAGTTTTTTTTGTATCAATTTCAGGGTCGAAGGTCAAAATAGCGACACATGTCTTGTCGTACAATTTTTCTCTACTGAACTAGTCCATAATCAGGTCAATGTGGGAGATCGGTCATAACTTTATCTTCAAGAATCCAAATTAGGTTTGACATGTGGCATTGGAAAGAAGACTCATAGGGCTACTATAGGAACGAAGTTCAAATCACGAGGATTTGAAATCATAGAGATACATAAGGTTCAATATCGATCTCCTCAAAAGTAAGAAAAAGTATTAGGTTCTAAAATGCCATCAAAAAATAATTTTGCACCCATTAAGCCCTTAGAAATATCTACTACGACGCAATGTGAAGAGGAAGAAGTTTAACATAATATATCAAAATTATGAGACCAAGTGCAACAAAATTCACTCTCTCAAAGAGTAACCAAAAATTAAATGGAATCTAAGATGGATGGTTTGAATAAAGACATGGATGGTTTGAAGAATGGAGTGGAATCTAATATCGATGGTATAGAAGAAAAACTGAAAGGAAACATGGAAGACATGAAGATGTTGAATCCTTAGTTAAACTAAGAGGGGGGGTGAATCAGTTTAACACATACATGGGATTTTTACAACTTTTCATCAAGCTTATCTACAACTTAATTTTATAACCAACTTAATATGTGAATAGTCTTAATATGTAGCAGCAAGTATTAAGATAATGTGACACCAAACTTATTATGAGAGCAGCAAGCATTAAGCAGATTGGATACAACATATCAACACATAGGCAACACACACAGAGACAACAGATATAAGTGGAAACCCATAAAGGGAGAAAACCACATCTTATTATTGTTGTGATGCAAAGGCAAGCTCCAACTCCCTCTCACCACTGATTTTCTGCAGGCACCAACCTACAGGAGGCTCCAACCTCAATTCTGCAAGCTACAACTTGCAAAGAAGCTCCAACTCCCATCTATTTTCTGCAGGCACCAACCTACAGGAGGCTCCTACCTCAGTCAGCTACAACTGACATTTTATCAAGCTACAACTTGATGTGGAAGCACCAACTCCCATCTATTTTCTATAGGCACCAACCTACAGGAGGCTCCTACCTCAGTCAGCTACAACTGACATCTATCAAGCTACAACTTGATAGGGAAGCTCCAACTTCCTTACTCTTTCAAAAGAAAAACACTTGCTGATTTACCTTGGATATCATCTATGCTCTGTACCATATTTACTACTATGCATTAGTCTTCATATCTACCTTATATCATTTTCTGCATCTTCTCAGATTCACTATCATCTCCTCCTTCTTCTCTGCTCAGCTCCTCCTTCTTCTCTGCCTCACTGCTTCATTTCTGCATTCTCTAACCTCACTATGCATATCAATGTGATAGCCTTTATATATTTTGCCTCATAACTATTCGTATTCCACATGTAATTCAAAGTGAATAGCCCTGACTCTTCGCCTTCTGCCTCCTCATTACTTTTTCCAGCTCATTCAGAAAAACTACAGAAATTTGTATAAATTTCAGTTTTACTGTGGATTTTTGATTTCCTACGGAGACTTTCTAGTGCATCACTAACAATATAAACCAATTAAAAAACACTTACATTTAGTTACAATATGGATTACAAATCAACCCATTCAATTTTGGATCACCATGTGTTTGTCTTTTCTATGACTGTCTCTGTCTTTTTCGGCTCTGCTTGCTCTCCTATTCATTGTCGTGGTGTAACTATTGCATATAAAACTATCGCATTATATGACTCAGATAACTCTCGGAAATATAACAATAATAAATCATTTTAATACATAAAATTCCATTTCGGGCCCACTCGTCGAACTTGCTCTATTCTCCGATGCGATGCATCACCTCTTGAATACTTCTGATTGCGATCAATCGCAATGGCAACTTCTAGATGTATGTTTCGATACTCTGCTCTCACTCCGATCCGATGATTCACTGTTCACACACACACACGAGATATATATATATATATATATATATATATATATATATATATATATATATATATATATATATATATATATATATATATATATATATATATATATATATATATATCATTTTACACACATATATACATGCCGCTTTGCTTTCCTTTAACTCTTCAGCTTTGGTATAAAGACTCAGAGAAAACCTGTATTAATCTTATCTTTTGAATGGAGCCCACATGCCAGCTATACTTCGCCTCATTTATTTTAATCGCAATTGAAACATTCACAATGCTCCTATGACTTGGTCATTAGATTTCTGCCGATGCGATTAGAAAAGGCCCCACCATATAATCAATCGATTCATATCCGTCGTCCATCCCTCAGAAAATCCGACGGCTATCATCCAATCGCTCGATCACAATCGAAAATTTCAGTTGTTCGTTACTCTTTCACCTCCGATGCGATGAATTGCTCCAATGCGCTTTAAGTCGGAATTTAAACAAATATGAGAATCGTCGTTCATAACCTATCGGGTCTGCAATCGCAATCAGAACTTTTATTAACAAGTTCTGCTACCATAATTTTCTCTGATGCGATGAATCGCTCTGATGCGCTTTAAGTTAGAATTCAAACAAATATGAGGATCACCGTTTATAACATATCAGGTCCGCAATCGCAATCGAAACTTTTATTAACATGTTCCGCTGTCGTAATTTTCTCCGATGCGATTCGTGAGGGTCCCACCTTATAATACTTTGTTTGTTTTAAAATAAAGCGCTACACACACACACACACACATATATATATATATTTTTCCACTTGGGTTAAGATTCTCAGAATTGCTTTTATGTATCCTTAAGCTTGGGTTAGGATTATCGGAATAGATTTTATGTATCCTTCAGCTTGGGTTAAGATTCTTTGAATAAACATGTATTGAACTAGTCTTTTTACATGGGGCCCACACTACACATATACTCCGTTGTTATTTTGCTTTTCGGTTCCGCCCTGTCTACATGGTTCCGCATCTCCTGTGTTCATTTCACTATTGGTTTGTTAACGGCTCTACCTCTATATTGTCTGTCTCTGTCTCTGCCTCTGTGTCTTTTGTCTCTGTTTCACTGTACTCTCTGCAACCTTACTCTGTTGCTTGACCATTTCATTTCACAGTTCTGCCTCTATATTTGTTTATTTGTTTATTCCTTCCCCGTGAACCCTCTCTCAACTCTACTCTGTCCCCCCCAGATTTCTCCTGATATTTTTCTCTTTTCTTCATGTCTCATGGTCCCTCTTCTTGCCTCTCTTTCTATGCTTCTTGTCTGTCACTTTGTTGTTGGAAATGTTGTCATTGATGGCAAAGGAGATGACAAAGGAGGAGCACCTAAAACATCATTCAAGGAGCAGAGGAGGTAACAAGAGAGGTAGCAAAGACAACAAAAAGAGAAGTAAGGAGCATCATTAGTCAAGGAGCAGAGGATAGCAAAGAAGCAGAGAGCTATTCAAGGTGCAAAGTAGAAGAAGATAATTGGGAGTATAAATGGCTCCTATGTGCAATTGACTGTGCATGGATGATTGTGAGTCTATCAGGGTTTATAAAAAAAGTTGAATAAACCTTGTGGCAAAGGAGAAGTACCTGAACCGGCAATAAGCCAGAGGCAGAGGCAGCAGATGAAAAGGTCGACCAACAGAGGCACAACGAAGGCAGAGGCAGAAAATCAGAGCCAGAGCCAGAGCCGTTATCAAACAACATCAAGATGAAAAGGTTGAGATGAAACGAGCAGTAGAGGCAGAGGCACAGCGAAGGCAAAGGCAAAGATGAAATGGTCTAGATGAAATGGTCGAACAGCAGAGGTAGAGACAGAGCGAGCAGAAAATTCCGAGAATCATTACCCCAGCCGGAGGATACATAAACACAATTCCGGGAATCTTAACCCAAGCGGAAAAGTATATATATAAACCTCATTCCGGGAATCATAACGCAGGTAGGAGGATACATAATATTCCGGGAATCTTAACCCAAGGGGCAAAGTATATATATAAACCTTATTTCGAGAATCATTACCCAGTCAGAGGTTACACTAAAGGCGGAAGCGGAAGCATATATATATGCAGCGCTCTATATAAGTGTAGCGCCTTTTAAACAGAGAACCAAAGGTTCTATTAAAGGCAAAGTACCATATGTGGGACCCTTATCAATCACATTAAAAAAGGTGACAGCGGATCATATCAACAGAAAGTTGCGATTGCGATTGAAGCCCGGAACCGATGGGTCTATAAATCATGATTAATATATGTTTGAGTTCCGGCATAACAATGTTACATCGCATCGGAGAAAATTTAGCAGCGGAACTTGTTATCAAAATATTGCAATTGCGATTGAGTTCCGGACCCGATTCATTATACACGGTGACTCATGTGTATTTGAAGTCCGGCTTAAAGATATGCCATCGCATTGGAAAAAAGAAGCAGAACATCGGAGCATCGGAGTATAGGCATATCGGAACACCCAACCAAAAGTTGCGATTGCGATTGAAGACCAGACTCGATGGGCGTATAAACTATGATTAACACGTATTTGAATTTCGGCCTAATCGCATCGGAGCATCGGAGTATAGGCATATCCGAACATGCAACCAAAATTTTCAATTGCGATTGAAGCCCGGACCCGATGGGCATATAAACTGCAAATCATACATATTTCAGTTCCGATAAACAGTGATTGATCGAATCGGAGCATCAGAGCATTGGAATGTCAATACATTCAAATGGAAATTGCGATTGCGATCAATCGCAATCGGAAGAAGTCGAGGAGTAATGTATAACATCAGAAAGCGTGGCAAGTGGGCCCAGATATATGATATTCTATTGATTAAATGGAATCAACCCCTTATATTAATGTTTATAATGCTTGACTCGGGGAATATTCATACATGGTGATATATTTATATATTGTGCTAAAGTCGAAGCTTATAGAAAATGAGGTGCGTGTTGGGCATTCGCCAAAGTGAATTCATGGGTCTTTACATTCCGTTGGAGAACATATATACATACATATATATATATATATACATACATATATATACATACATATATATATATATATATATATATATATATATATATATATATATATATATATATATATATATATATATATATATATATATATGCATATATCTATACGGTGTGGGGCCATCGCCGGCCTGAAAGGTGGCAGTGGAACATACCAATGAAATTTGCGATTGCGATTAATCGCAAGGGTGTAATCGCAATCAGAAATCACATCGGAAGGCTCATCGCCGGGCACAAAACAAAGTTAGGATGGTGGGCCCCGAAAGATTATTTTATATGTTAAACGGGCTTTTACTAATGTAAGGAGAAATTTGAGATTGTGTTATATATAAGAACCTTTGTTAGGTGAATAAGGAAACAAACAGAGCCGAAAGGGACAAAGACACAGTCAAAGAAAAGACAAATGCGCAGCGAGCCAAGAGGTTGAATGAGTCAGCTGGATTTTTCATTGTAATTGAATGTAAATGATTTTAATTTATATTGTTGTGATGCATTGGCAAGTCTTCGAAAGAGAACAAATATCCCACTGTAATGTTAAATTGGTACCTACAGTTATATTTTATGAATGAGCGTATAAAAGAGATGAGAAGGTAGAAGGAAAAGAGACATGGCTTTCCATTTCGAATTCCCAGTAGAATACAAACATCCATGAAGCTTTTTTTTATAAAATAGGGTAATATCCAAGGGGAGGAGGTTGACGAAAACAGAATGAGAGAAGAAGAGAGTCTGCAGCAGAATTGAAGAGAGTTGAAGAAAATAAGGTTGCAAGAGGGTTCGAGAGAATGGCATAAATGCATGAGTATGGAATTGAGGCGAGAGAGAAAGGGGGAGGAGGCGAAGAGAAAAAGAAAGAGGAGTTGATAGTGAGATACGAGAAGAAAGCGAGAAATGATTTAAAAAGCGAAGTGAAGTGATGCACAACGGTGAAGATGGTACGGAAACGAGTTGATATCAAAGGTAAATCGGCAAATGTTCTCTTTTGAAAGAGTAAGGGGTTTTAGCTTCCCTATCAAGTTGTAGCTTGATAGATGTCGATTATGTGAGGCGAGGTTGGGCCTCTGTGGGTTGGTACTGCGAGAAAATAGATGGGAGTTGGTGCTTCCCTTGAGTTGTATCTTGATAAAATGTCGGTTATGGCGAGGCGGGGTTGGAAACCTCCTATGGGTTGGTGCACCGCAGAAAATTGATGGGAGTTAGACTTCCTTGCATGTTGTTAGCTTGGAATTGAGGTGGAGCCTCCCTGTAGGTTGGTGCCTATAGAAAATCAATGGTGAGAGGGAGTTGGAGCTTGCCTTTGCATCACAACAATAATAAGATGTGGTTTTCTCCCTTTATGGGCTTCCACTTATATCTAGGGTCTCTGTGCATGATTTTTATGTGTTGATATGGTTTAATACTTGTTGCTCTCATATTAAGCCTATTTTTACATTATCTTAATGCTTGCTGCTCACAATATAAGATTGCTCACATGCTAAGTTGAACATGAAATGAAGGTGTAAACAAGTGTTAATGAAAAAAATTTAAAAGTCCATGAATGTGCTAAACTGATTCACCCCCCCCCCCTCTCAGTTTAACTAAGGGTTCAACAATTGGTATCAGAGCCGGTTCCTTTGGTGTAAGCTTAATAGCTTGAAGGAGATCTGGTTGAGTCATGGACTATCAAAATGCACCTGTGTTAAATACAACAAACTTTCCTGAATGGAGAGATAAGGTTAAAACAGGTTTAATGGCCTATGAACTTGAGGTATGGAAGCTTGTATGTGATGGTTACTACAAAGACTCACCCACGGTGAAAGAACAACAGAGGAATGCCAAGGCAAAATGTGTGATATATAACAATCTTCATAACAAGGATATTGAGTTAATAATGGATTTAACTTCAGCAAAAGAAATCTGGGACAGACTGCATTTCATGCATGGAGTAGACATTGAGGATTGCATTGTCAAGAAGGAGAAGAGAATTAAGAAAAAGAGAAATTCATGTCAAAAATAAGATGTTCAATCAAGTGAGGTACCTGCTAGTGTGAATGGTAGTAAGAGCCATGAAGAAATTGCAGCTGAAGAAAAAGCCAAACTTGACACAGCTCTAACAGAAATAGAAAAATTGAAGAATGAAAACAAAGACCTTAAGAGATTGGTACAAATATGTGATGAGAAAGAATATGAAGATATGAAAGAAATTATTGGCCTGAAGACATAGCTTGAAGAGGCAAAGAAAGTAGAAGACGCTCTACTGCAACAAATGAGAGAGAAAAGTCAGGAATGTGAAAGATTGGAAGAAGAAGTAGTGAGCCTAAGAAAGAACTTAGAAAAATCCCAAAGAGAACTATTAATGAATACACCTCTAATGAAAGGCTCTGGACAGTTGGACCAGATTCTAAATTCACAAAGGTCACATCTCATAAAGACTGGGATAGGATATGAAGTAGAAACTAGTAAGTCCAAGGCAGAAGATAACAAGAAAATCATCTTTGTAAAAGCTGTAAAGGAAAATGAACTAGCTCAGAAGATTACCATAGAAGAAGAAGCCAGCAAGAACAAGATTTGTAAAGAAACAAACAGAATCAAGCAGCAACATAAAATAACATAGAATGAGAGGATAAAACAATCAACTGCTAAAGGCTCATATGCTCCCAAGGATGAACTGAATAAATTTGGAAGATGTCAAAGAAGGTTCTTTCCTCCTATGGGAAGCATCACTTGTTTTTCCTGCCACAAACAAGGACACACTGTAGCATATTGTAAGACAAATCAAACCCAGTCCAACCATCAAAGGATGCAGCAAAAGAGAAGAACCCCTCAAGCAAGCAAATGGAAAAGACAATCTTCCACCAGGTACACAAATCATTTCCATGGCTACTATTATGGATGCAATAATTTTGGACATAAATCTGTTGATTGTAAATTGTATTCAAAAATGGGGACAAAGTATTATACATCAACTCAAATGTACTATGATAAAATAAGATGTTATGTATGCCTCAAACTTGGTCACAAAGCAAAGGACTGTAATCTGCCATATACATTAAAGAACTCTAGACAGATGATGGGATCAAAACAGATCAATCAAAACTATGAATCTAAAATAAGAGCAGACATTATGATGAACCCCAATAAAGTATGGAAGGAAAAGAGAAAGGGGGAGCCTATTATCTCAATAAAAAAATGAATCTAGCATAGTCTTAGGGGGAGCTACTCTAGGAAACAAAGCCAATATCCAACCAGTGATAGATATGAAGCAACATCTCAGGGGGAGAGAAGTTCATATATAAACCCCATAAAAGTAGTATAAGAAGAGCTCCTTGGAATGAAGATAGCTATATGGACAGGAAGGGAGAGGACATTTTCTTCAACAGAGAACTATAGAGGAAGAAGAAGTAAGCAGCTATGATGATAGAAGAAGACATCAGCACATTAAATTGATGATCACATTGTGCATCATAATGCTAGAATTAACAATGAACCCCATTAAGAATGATGAGTAAGAAAGGTGCCTATCATCAGTTCATTACATCTCTCATCTACAAAAAGTCCACTTGGAGGAATGCAGTTAAGCGAGTAATAAATCTTTAAGTAATCAGCCCATGAAGATACATAGAAAATGAATTGAAGATGTCTTCATGAAAATATTTATGTTAGAACAATTGAATTGAATATAAAGCAACAATGATTCTAGAGCAGTCCTAGAAAGGAACATGCAATGGCTTTCCTTGGAACAGAATGACAGAAAAAGAAGAATGGTAAATAATGCCAAGATCAGATTCAATATATTGATGATTGTTGGTGTGAATAGTGGAAATCTCAATAATAGAATTTATGAAGGATGTATCAATTATGGGTTAATGTGCAAGCTGAAGTGAAATCTCTGCATGATTTATCAAAGTAATATCAATTGGTGTTTAGGTACAAGAAGCATGCTTATCAACAGATTACCAAGCATTAACAGGGAAGCAACAGTATGATACAGGTCCTCAGGATCAAAGGTTATGGCAAGAGTACATCCAGCATAAAAGGGTCAATGAAAAGGCTAAAGGATCAGTATTTTGTTTACTCTTGAAACATGATATTGAGCATTGAAACAATATTTTTTTGATGCCTTCATGAATTCAGTACATATACATATCATGCCTCTTCTCTCAAGATCATTCATAACACCGTGTGAAATCTGTTTGCTATTAAAACATCTTGAATATATTTTTTTTTATATAAATTTAAAGTATCAAAAGTATGAAGAACTAATTGGGTCAGTTGAAGCTCAAAACTCTGTCTTTGAATCATTAAGAACATACTTTAGCAGAAAGAATGTGTTGACATCTCACCATTGAAAAGAGGTTGATCACTGACATACAAACCCCCTTATGTCATAAAGAAAAGTGCTTGGTTGATAAGTAAGACTAAACAATAAAGTGAATGTATCTAGTCTCAAGGGTTGTTTTGAACGTACATTGTCCAAGCAAGTAAAGGCATTTGATCTCTTAGATCAAATTCTGGTTAATTCATTGATCACATCTGTAACAAGGACCTGCAGCTATTTAGTGTAATATTATTATCAGCATCCTAGCTCAAATCATCACCAACAGGCAAGAAAAGTGAACCACATCTATAAAATACATATTGGCTTCATCACAATTGAACAAATGTTGTACTGCAGATGAGTATTGCAGAAGAAGACATATTCTATCTACAATATTCCTCAACAGAAATGTATTGGCACGCTACATCAAACAAATAATGTATGTTTATTCAAGTTCAATTATCCTCAAAGTGTTCTCTCAACAAGTCTTGTACACCAGTCTGGAGCAGCAGGGTACAAAGTCAGAAGAAGAAGGCCTAAACACATATCAGAGAGAGGAAATGCAAAGACAGAATCTACACTGAGAAATGTGCAACCCTTTGCCATTGATGTCAAAGGGGGAGGAAAAGCAGGTAATAGAAGAAAGGGTCTTCTAAAAGAAGCTAGGTAGAGGAAGACTTGGAGGAAGCATTGGATTATCGGTGGAGGTGTTGCCATCAATGCCAAAGGGGGAGACTGTTGGAAATGTTGTCATTGATGGCAAAGGAGATGAAAAAGGAGGAGCACCTGAAACATCATTCAAGGAGTAGAGGAGGCAAAAATAGAGGTAGCAAAGACAACAAAAAGAGAAGTAAGGAGCAGCATCAGTCAAGGAGCAGAGGATAGCAAATAAGCAGAGAGCTATTCAAGGTGCAGAGTAGAAGAATATAATTGGGATTATAAATGGCTCCTATGTGCAATTGACTGTGCATGGATGATTGTGAGTCTATCAGGGTTTATAAACAAAGTTGAATAAACCTTGTGGCAAAGGAGAAGTACCTGAACCACCAATAAGCCAGAGGTAGAGGCAGCAGATGAAAAGGTCGACCAGCAGAGGCACAACGAAGGCAGAGGCAGAAAATCAGAGCCAGAGGCAGAGCCGTTATCAAACAACATCAAGATGAAAAGGTCGAGATGAAACGAGCAATAGAGGCAGAGGCACAATGAAGGCAGATGCAAAGATGAAATGGTCGAGATGAAATGGTTGAACAGCAGAGGCAGAGACAGAGCGAGCAGAAAATTCCAAGAATCATTACCCCAGCCGGAGGATACATAAACACAATTTCGGGAATCTTAACCCAAGCAGAAAAGTATATATATAAACCTCATTCCGAGAATCATAACCCAGGCGGGAGGATACATAATATTCCGGGAATCTTAACCCAAGGGGCAAAGTATATATATAAACCTTATTCCGAGAATAATTACCCAGCCAGAGGTTACACTAAAGGCGGAAGCGGAAGCATATATTTATGCAGCGCTCTATATAAGTGTAGCGCCTTTTAAAGAGAGAACTAAAGGTTCTATCAAAGGAAAAGTACCATATGGTGGGACCCTTATCAATCGCATCAAAAAAGGTGACAGCGGATCATATGAACAGAAAGTTGCAATTGCGATTGAAGCCCGGACCCGATGGGTCTATAAATCATGATTAATATATGTTTGAGTTCCGGCATAACAATGTTACATCGCATCGGAGAAAAGTTAGTAGCAGAACTTGTTATCAAAAGATTGCGATTGCGATTGAGTTCCGGACCCAATTCATTATACACGGTGACTCATGTGTATTTGAATTCCGGCTTAAAGATATGCCATCGCATCGAAAAAAAGAAGCAGAACATCGGAGCATCGGAGTATAGGAATATCGGAACACCCAACCAAAAGTTGCGATTGCGATTGAAGCTCGAACCCGATGGGCGTATAAACTGTGATTAACACGTATTTGAATTTCGGCCTAATCGCATCGGAGCATCGAAGTATAGGCATATCGGAACATGCAACCAAAAGTTGCGATTGCGATTGAAGCCCAGACCCGATGGGAATATAAACTGCAAATCATACATATTTCAGTTCCGATAAACAGTGATTGATCGAATCAGAGCATCGGAGCATTGGAATGTCGATACATTCAAATGGAAATTGCGATTGTGATCAATCGCAATTGGAAGAAGTCGAGGAGTAATGTATAGCATCGGAAAGCGTGGCAAGTGGGCCCGGATATATGATATTCTATTGATTAAATGGAATCGACCCCTTATATTAATGTTTATAACGCTTGACTCGGGGAATATCCATACATGGTGATATATTTATATATTGTGCTAAAGTCGAAACTTATAGAAAATGAGGTGCATGATGGGCATTCGCCAAAGTGAATTCATGGGTCTTTACATTCCGTTGGAGAACATATATATATATATATATATATATAGATATATATATATATATATATATATATATATATATATATATGCAGTGTGGGGCCATCGCATCGACACGAAGGCTGAGCAGTGGAACATACCAATGAAGTTTGCGATTGCGATTAATCGCATCAGAACAATCGCAAAGGGTGTAATCGCAATCGGAAATCATCGGAGGAGACTCATCGCATCGGAGCACAAAACAAAGTTCGGATGGTGGGCCCGAAAGGGCATTTTATATGTTAAACAGGATTTTACTATTATGCCAAGAGCTGAATTTGTGTTATATACAAAAGGCGTTGTTACAGTGAACTAGGAAACAAACAGAGCCGAAAGGGACAAAGACACAGTCAAAGAAAAGACAAATGCGCAACGAGCCAAGAGGCTGAATGAGTGAGCTGGAGTTTTCATTGTAATTGAATGTAAATTATTTTGATTTTTTATTGTTTTTGATGCATTTTCAAGTCTCCAGAAGAGAGAAAAATCCCACTGTAATATTAAAATTGGTACCTACAGTTATATTTTCTGAATGAGCAGATAAAAGAGATGAGAAGGCAGAAGGCAAAGAGACATTACTGTCCATTTCGAATTCCTAGTAGAATAAAAACAGCCATGAAGCTATTTTGTATAAAACAGGGTAATATCCAAGGGGAGAAGGTAATGAAAAACAGAGTGAGAGAAGAAAAGAGTGTGCAGCAGAATTGAAGAGAGTTGAAGAAAATAAGAAAGCTGCAAGAGGTTAGAGAGAGTAAGCATAGAGAATGCAGAGTATGGAATTGAGGCAGAGAAGAAGGATCTAAGAAGAGAAGAAAGAGGAGTCGATAGTGAATCTGAGAAGAGGAAGAAATGATTTAAGGTTGATATGAAGACTGATGCACATCAATGAATATGGTACAGAACAGAGCTAATATCCAAGGTAAATCAGCAAGTGTTTCTCTTTTGAAAGAGTAATGAAGTTGGAGCTTCCCTATCAAGTTGTAGCTTGATATATTTCAGTTGTAGCTGACTGAGGTTGGAGCCTCCTGTAGGTTGGTGCCTGCAAAAAATAGATGGGAGTTGGTGCTTCCACATCAATTTGTAGCTTGATAAAATGTCAGTTGTAGCTGACTGAGGTTGGAGCCTCCTGTAGGTTGGTGCCTGCAGAAAATTGATGGGATTTGGAGCTTCCTTGCAAGTTTTAGCTTGCAGAATTGAGGTTGGAGCCTCCTGTAGGTTGGTGCCTACAGAAAATCAGTGATGAGAGGGAGTTGGAGCTTGCCTTTTCATCACAACAATAATAAGATGTGGTTTTCTCCCTTTATGGGTTTCCACTTATATCTGGTGTCTCTGTGCATGATGTTTATGTGTTGATCTGGTTTATATCATCTGCTTAATACTTGGTGCTCTCATATTAAGCCTACTGTTACATTATATTAATGCTTGCTGCTCACAGTCTAAGATTACTCACATGCTAAGTTGAACCTGAAATGAAGGTGTAAACAAGTGTTAATGAAAAAGTTTTAAAAGTCCATGAATGTGTTAAACTGATTCACCCCCCCCCTCTCAGTTTAACTAAGCGTTCAACATTTGTGCTACTTTGCTTCTCTTCTTGTTGCCTCTGCTACTCTGTTGTTTTTCTTCTCTTCTTTGCCATCAATGACAACATTTCCAACAGTCTCCCCCTTTGGCATTGATGGCAATACACTTCCTCTGCTTGCCTTTTAGGACCCTTTCTTCTGTTACTTGCTTTTCCTCCCCCTTTGACATCAATGGAAAAGGGTTGCTCATTTCCCAGTGTTCTTTTAAATCTCTTCCATGTTACTCTGATCTTGAGGACCTGTTTCATGCTTTGCTTAGTTGATCTGGCTCTTTTGTGACTCTCTTTGTTGACTGATCTCCCCCTGGAATGATGTGTTCTTTTCTGTTCTCCCCCTGGAATGAAGCTTTATTTTTCTGTCAGAGAGTAGTATATGAAGACACTACCCCTAGTTTGTTTCTCAGATATTCGAATGGCTCTCTAGCAAGAGGTTTTGTGAATATATCTGTTGTTTTTTCTTTTGTTGGCACATATTCCAACTTCACTACCTTTTGTGCTACTTTTTCTCTTAGGAAATGGTACTTGATTGAGATGTGTTTAGTTTTTGAATGAAGTACAGGATTTTTTGATATACTCATTGCACTTTTATTATCACATTTGATAGAGATAGGTTCATTAATGCTTACCTTCATGTCTTGGAGGGTTTGTTTCATCCACATGACTTGTGTGCAACATGTTGCTGCTGCTATGTATTCTGATTCTGCTGTAGATATAGAGATAGATGTTTGTTTCTTGCTTAGCCATGCCACCAGACTTTTTCCCAAGTAGAATGTACCTCCACTTGTGCTTTTGCTGTCATCCACACAGCTGGCCCAATCCGCATCTGTATATGTTGTCAAAGTGAAGCTCTTGCCTTTTGGATACCATAGCCCATACTGTACAGTTCCTTGTAGATATTTGAATATTCTTTTGACTTCTAGAAGGTGATTTTGTTTTGGTGCTGCTTGATATCTAGCCACAAGTCCTACTGCCAACATAATGTATGGTCTAGATCCTGTTAGATATAGAAGACTTCCTATCATGGATCTGTAAATTCTTTGATCTATATCAGCAGATCCATCATCAGCACATAGCTTGCATCCAGTGATCATAGGAGTTGACACAGGTTTGCAGTCTTCCATTTTGATCTTTTTCAACATTTCTTTTAAGTATTTTTCTTGTGAGATGAATGTACCTGTGTTATTTTGCTGAATTTGAAGTCCTAAGTAGAAGGTGAGCTCTCCAATCATAGACATCTCAAACTCTGATTTCATCTCTTCAACAAATCCTTTTTCTAACTCATCTTTGTTGCTTCCAAACATAATGTCATCAACATATACTACAACAATCAGGAGTTCATTTTCATGTGATTTTATGTATAGATGGTTGTCTACTCCTCCTCTTTTCAAGCCTTGTTTTTGCAAGTACTTGTTCAGCCTTGAATACCAAGCACGAGGATCTTGTTTCAGTCCATATAGAGCCTTCTTTAGTCTAGACACATAGTCTTCTTTATCTGTTAATGAGAATCCTTCTGGTTGTTCCATGTAGACTTCTTCTTCTAGATCTCCATTTAGGAAGGCAGATTTCACATCCATTTGATATACTTTGAAGTCATGGTAGCATGCAAAGGTCAGAAAAATTCTGATAGCTTCCATTCTAGCTACAGGGGCAAATGTTTCATCATAATCTAGACCTTCAATTTGTGAATATCCCTTACATACAAGTCTAGCTTTATTCCTGATTACCTGTCCTTGTTCATTAATTTTATTCTTGAATACCCATTTTGAGCCTATGACATTTTTCTCAGTGGGTCTTGGAACTAATTCCCAGGTATTGTTCTTCTCAATTTGGTCCAATTCTTCATTCATAGCATTCACCCAATACTTGTCCTTGTTGGCTTCTTCAAACTTCTTTGGCTCTATTTGTGATAACATAGCTAGGTATACCTCTTCTGTCTATTCATTTAGTTTTCTTCTTGTCTAGACTCCTACACTCTTGTCCCCAATGATTTGATCTTCTGGATGGTTCTTTTGAGTGTATCTTGAGGGGGCTTTCGAGCTCAGTTCAACATCTTTTTTTGTCTTTCTTATTTCATCATCACCTTGGTTCTCTTCTTCATAATCTTCTGAAGGATTCCTGCAATCTGTACTTCTTGTCTTGTTTGGTAGTTCTTCATCAAATCTTACATCAATGCTTTCCACAATTTTCCAAAGAGTCTTATTGTAGCACTTGTAACCCTTACTCTTGGATGCATATCCTAAAAATATTCGTTCATCTGCTCTTGCATCAAACTTCCCCAGATTTCCATCATTATTCTTTATGTAACACTTGCTTCCAAAGACTCTAAAGTGCTTGATTGATGATGGTTTACCATGCCATAGTTCATAAGGAGTCTTGTCACTGTTTGGTCTTAAATGAGCTTTGTTTAGAATATGCACAGCTGTGTGTACTGCACTGCCCAGAAGGTTTAGGGAATGTTACTTTCTTGCATCATGGCTCTGGCAATTTGTTGTACAGGCATGTTTTGTCTCTCTTCCACTCTATTATGTTGAGGTGTCTCTGCAATGGTAAATTGTTGTTTTATCCCATGTTCATTGCATAGGTCTGCAAAGTCATAGTCTGTGAATTCACCTCCTCTGTCTGATCTGATGCACTTTAGCTTGCATCCTATTTGATTTTCTGCCAATGCCTTGAATATCTTGAATTTCTCAAGTGCTTCCGATTTATATTTGAGAAATGCAATCCATGTCATTCTTGAGAAATCATCTATTATCAGCATGAATTAGGATTCTCCACTTGGTGTTTTAGTTCTTGAAGGTCCACACAGGTCCATGTGTACCAGCTGAAGTGGCCTACTTGTTGATAGCTCATCTTTGGTCTTAAAAGATGTCCGGGTCTGTTTTCCCAATTGGCAAGATTTGCATATGGTATTTGAAGGCCTTTTTATTGCTGGAATATCTCTGACGGCTTTCTTCTTTCTCAGTCTGTTGATATGGTTGAAGTTAAGATGTCCCAATCTCCTCTGCCATAACCATGACTCCTCAAGTTTGCTAAGATGACATGCTTCATTCTCTTCTTTCACTATGTATACATTACTCTATGTTCGAACACCTTTGATCAGAGTCTTTCCTGTGGTGCTTGATATGAATTCACAGTCTTGTGCTCTAAAAAGAACTTCACAGCCTTTATCACACATTTGACTGACACTCAGCAAATTTTCTTTCAGCCCATCCACAAATAGTACATCTTGGGCCTTTCCTCTACCATTATCTAGACTGACTGAGCCTTTTCCTTTGATTTTCCCTGCTTTGTCATTGCCAAAAGTAACATTTCCAAATTTCTTTTCATCAAAGGTTATAAACTTGCTTCTATCTCCAGTCATATTCTTTGAGCAACCACTGTCCAAATACCATTGGATTTTCAGGTCTTGAGCTGTTAGAGCCAGGTCACATTTATTCACCTTCTTTTTCCACTGCATGCATCCTTTTGTTTGGTACCTTTTCTGAGATGATGACCCACATTCTTTGAGAAGACATTTGGAAGGCATATGTCCAATTTTATTGCATACATAGCATTTAATCATATTTTTAGCAGAATTATGAGTATGAGTAAACTCTCCATGATTCATAAACCTCCTTGAGGTTTTGAACATCAATATTTGTCCATATTGTTTGCATTCAATAATTTTATGGCCAAATTCCTTACAGTAAAAATAGTATCCATAGAAACAATTTGCATACCTGATGAGGGGTTGTCTTATCCATTTGTTTGCTTGAGACAGTCTCTTCACTGTTTGCATCCTTTGCTGGTTTGAATTAATCCTCCTTGTATGACAGTATGCAGCAATATGTCCCAGCTTGTGGCAGGCATAACATGTGGAATTTTTCATAAGAGGGCAGAATCTCCTTTGATGACATCCAAATTTGACATACTCAGGGGTATATGAGCCTTTTTCTGTTGGCTGAGTATTTGTTTCATTCTTTGTTATTAGAGGTTTCTTCTGGTTTTTGTCTCCTTCATTGCATGTTTCTTCTTTTGTAGGAATCATTTGAGCTGCTTCATTATCCTTATTTGCTTTTACAAAAATAATATTTGTGTTTTCCTTTTCTTTGCCTTTACTTGATTCTCCTTCAAGTTCTTCTATGGCCATCAACATAAATTCAGAGGTTCCTTCTTCACTTGAGGGTTCATCTGAGTCTTCAGATGCATTGCTATCTTGTTGAGCATAGAAATATTTTCTATTGAATTTCTTTCCTTTCTGCCAGTTCTGTGATATAGTTTTCTTTGATTCTTGAGCCTGATTCCTTGTTTTCTTATGAGGACACTTAGCAGCATAGTGTCCAACTCTTCCACATTTAAAGCATTTGAATGGAATTTTACCTTTATATTTACCTGAGCCTCTATCCAGTTTCTTGACAAATTTGGCCTCTTCTTCATCAGAGCAGGAGCATATATCTTCCTTTTCTTCTTTCTTCTTCTCTATCTTAAAGGCTGCCTCCCTCACATTTGGCTTCTTCTATGGGAGTCTCATCTCATAGGCTATTAGATTTCCAAGTAACTGGTTCATGGTCAAGGTTTCCCAATCAGCTGTTTCTTCTATGGCAAAAACCTTGGGGTTAAAGCTAGGTGGAAGAGATCTCAGAATCTTTTGAACAATTACAGCTTCTTTTATGGTTTCCCCTAGAGCTTGCATGTTATTTAATATTTCTGCAACCCTTAAAAAGAAGCTGGCAATGTATTCATCATAATTCATTTTTAAATTTTCAAATTGGGCTCTATAGACTTGAATTTTGGCAGTCTTCACCTTCTTGTCTCCCTCATGGATGTTCTCTAGAGTATCCCACATCTCTTTGGCAGTCTTGTTGTGCATTACTTTGATAAATTCTACCTCACACAGTCCATTTAAGATTGCATTCATGGCCTTTGCATTAGCAAAAAAATCTTGTTTAGCTTCTTTCTCTGAGTCAGTTGCCTTTGGGGCATATCCAAATTCCACAGGAGCCCAAACTTCTATTCCTAGAGACAATATGTATGCTCTCATTCTGATTTTCCAGAAGGCATAATTAGCACCGGTGAAAAAAGGGGCTTTATTGGTTGAGCTTCCTTCTTGACTAGCCATCTTGGGGACCTAGCCATCTTGGTTGAGCTTCCTTCTTGACAAGCCATCTTGGGGACCTAGGATCTCCTTTCATTTGTTAAATTGGTACAAAAGGAACCGGCTCCGATACCAATTGTTGAATCCTTAGTTAAACTGAGGGGGGGGTGAATCAGTTTAACACATACATGGGCTTTTTACAACTTTTCATCAAGCTTATCTACAAATTAATTTTATAACTTACTTAATATGTGAACAGTCTTAATATGTTGCAGCAAGTATTAAGATAATGTTACACCAAACTTATTATGAGAGCAACAAGCATTAAGAAGATTGGATACAACATATCAACACATAGGCAACACACACAGAGACAGCAGATATAAGTGGAAACCCGTAAAGGGAGAAAAGCACATCTTATTATTGTTGTGATGCAAAGGCAAGCTCCAACTCCCTCTCACCACTGATTTTCTGTAGGCTCCAACCCACAGGAGGCTCCTACCTCAATTCTGCAAGCTACAACTTGCAAGGAAGCTCCAACTTCCATCAATTTTCTGTAGGCACCAACCTACAAGAGGCTCCAACCTCAGTCAGCTACAACTAACATTTTATCAAGCTACAACTTGATGTGGAAGCACCAACTCCCATCTATTTTCTGCATGCTACAACCTACAGGAGGCTCCTACCTCAGACAGCTACAACTGACATCTATCAAGCTATAACTTGATAGGGAAGCTCCAACTTCCTTACTCTTTCAAAAGAAAAACACTTGCTGATTTACCTTGGATATCAGCTCTGTTATGTACCATCTTCACTGTTGTGCACCAGTCTTCATATCTGCCTTATATCATTTCTGCATCTTCTCAGATTCACTATCAACTCCTCCTTCTTCTCTACCTCACTGCTTCATTTCTGCATTCTCTAACCTCACTATGCATATCAATGTGATATCCTTTATACAGTTTTCCTCATAACTGTTCGTATTCCACAGGGAATTCGAAGTGAATAGCCCTGACTCTTCACCTTCTGCCTCCTCATTACTTTTTCTAGCTCATTCAGAAAAACTACAGCAATTTGTATAAATTTCAGTTTTACAGTGGAGTTTTGATTTCCTACGGAGACTTTCCAGTGCATCACTAAATTTATAAACCAATTAAAAAACGTTTACATTCAGTTACAATATGGATTACAAATCAACCCATTCAGTTTTGGATCACCGCATGTTTGTCTTTTCTGTGACTGTCTCTGTCTTTTTCGACTTTGCTTGCTCTCCTATTCACTGTCGTGGTGTAACTGCTGCATATAAAATTTCCGCATTATATAACTCAGATAAATCTCGGCAATATAACAATAATAAATCATTTTAATACTTAAAATTCCCTTTCGTTCCCACTCGCCAAGCTTGCTTTATTCTCCGATGCGATGCATCACCTCTTGAATACTTCCAATTGCGATCAATCGCAATGGCAACTTCCAGATGTACGTTCCGATGCTCTGCTCTCACTCCGATCCGATGATTCAATGTTCACACACACACACACACACACACACATATATATATATGTGTGTGTGTGTGTGTGTATATGTATATGTATATGTATATGTATATGTATATATGTATATATATATATGTATATATATATATATATATATATATATATATATATATATATATATATATATATAGTTTTACACACATATATACATGATGCTTTGCTTTCCTTTAACTCTTCAGCTTTGGTATAAAGACTCGGAGAAAACCTGTATTAATCTTATCTTTTGAATGGAGCCCACATGCCAACTATACTCCACCTCATTTATTTCAATCGCAATCGCAACATTCACAATGCTCCTGTGACTTGGTCATTAGATTTCCACCGATGCGATTAGCAAAGGCCCCACCATATAATCAATTGATTCATATCCGTCATCCATCCCTTAACAAATCCGACGGCTATCATCCAATCGCTCGATCGCAATTGGAACTTTCAGTTGTTCGTTACTCTTTCACCTTCGATTCGATAAATCGCTCCAATGTGCTTTAAGTCGGAATTCAAACAAATATGAGAATCACTGCTCATAACCTATCGGGTCCGCAATCGCAATCGGAACTTTTATTAACATGTTCCGCTGTCATAATTTTCTCCGATGCGATGAATCGCTCCAATGCGCTTTAAGTCGGAATTCAAACAAATATGAGGATCACTGTTTATAACATATCGGGTCCGCAATCGCAATCGAAACTTTTATTAACATGTTCTGCTGCCATAATTTTCTCCGATGCGATTCGTGAGGGTCCCACCTTATAATACTTTGTTTGTTTTAAAATAAAGCGCTACACACACACACATATATATATATACTTTTCCGCTTGGGTTAAGATTCTCGGAATTGCTTTTATGTATCCTTCAGCTTGGGTTAGGATTCTCGGAATAGCTTTTATGTATCCTTCAGCTTGGGTTAAGATTCTTGGAATAAACATGTATTGAACTAGTCTTTTTACATGGGGCCCACACTGCACATATACTTCATTGTTATTTTGCTTTTCGGTTCCGCCCTGTCTGCATGGTTCTGCATCTCCTGTGTTCATTTCACTGTTGGTTTGTTAATGGCTCTACCTCTGTATTCTCTGTCTCTGCCTCGGTGTCTTATGTCTCTGTTTCACTGTACTCTCTGCAACCTTACTCTGATGCTCGACCATTTCATTTCACGGTTCTGCCTCTGTATTTGTTTATTTTTTTATTCCTTCCCCGTGAACCCTCTCTCAACTCTACTCTGTCCCCCCAGATTTCTCCTGATCTTTTGCTCTTTGCTTCATGTCTCATGGTCCCTCTTCTTTCCTCTCTTTCTCTGCTTCTTGTCTGTCACTTTGTGCTACTTTGTTTCTCTTTTTGCTGCCTCTGCTACTCTGCTGTGTTGCTTCTCTTCTTTGCCATCAATGAAAACATTTCCAACAGTATGGTCTAAATGTAAACATGGAAGGTTTGACAAAGTTGCTACAAGAAATGATTCATAATGGCGAAAAGGTAGTAGATAAAACTCATGATGAGAACAAAATAAATGTTAATAATGATTTCATAGACTCTAATATTGGATTTAAATCCACCATATTCCAAAGATCAATATGAGGAAGTTTGATGGCAAGGATCCGGTAACATGGATACTACAGATGGAGCAATGTTTTGATCTCCATAATGTGCAAAACACACAAAAGGTGCACCTTACAAATTTATATTTAGAACCCAATCAGTTTGTATGGTAATGATAGGTTTGTTCTCATAAACCACTTTTCACTTGGTCAATTTTTATGGAGGAAGTGATTGCACATTATGAGGATACAAAAAGAAACACCTTCTTTAGCCAATTGATAAATCTCAAACAAAAGGGTTCAATAGTGGAACACATTGAGGACTTTCAAAAATTTAATATAAGGGTAAATGGTATTCCAATGGAGCATAGGAAAATGTCTTCATAGGTAATTTAAAGGATAACATTCAACATGAGCTTCATCTTTGGGAACCTGATTCATTGGAGAAGGAATTCAGGTTGGCAAGAAAAATTGAAATAAAAATTATGGAAACAAGGAAGCCTACCAGTCACAACTATAAAGATGGAAGTGTTGTTGCTCCTAGCCTTCCACAAGCTACAAGGTTGACACCACAACAATTGGAAGAAAAAAGAGCAAAAGGGCCTTGTTACAGTTCTAATAGAAAATACACTAAAGGTCATAAGTGTGCTAAGAAGAAATTATTTTACATAGATTGTGAAGAGGAGGAAGAAAATGAAGAAGAAAATTCAAAATAAGAGGATATACACCAGGAACCAACCTTAGAGAAAGAAGAAATGAACCTGACCATACCTTGTAATGCATTGGCAGGAATTACCACTCCTCAAACTCTCAAGATAAAAGTACATATCAAGAAGAAAAAGGTAATAGTTTTGATTGATTCAGGTAGTAGCCATAATTTTATTCATTGTAAGATAGCCAAGGAATTGAATTGCTTCATATATCCAACACCAAAGTATCAAGTGATGGTTTCAAATGGAGGAACTATAAATTTCTCTTCAAAGTGCCATAATATCAAGTTAAGCATGGGGTAATATGTATTGAATATCCCAATGATTTCCATTCCAATGGGTGGTGTTGGTGTTGTACTAGGAGTTCAATGGTTACAATCTTTGGGTACGATAGATTTTATTTTTCAAGAAATTTTCTTGAAATTTTTTTGGGAAGGAAAGGAAGTGAATTAAGGGGTATCACAGAGAAACCAGGAAATACAATCATCTCTAATGGCATGAAAAAACTTCTAAATAAAGAACAACGAGGCGTAATTGCACAATTATTCTCACTAGGGTTTTAAACTTATAAATCATCTATTTCTCCAAATATTCAAAAAGTCTTGGACAATCATTCCAAGGTATTTGAGACTCCCAAAGGCCTCCTACCCATTCGTGATCATGATCATGCTATTCATTTGATTCCAGGAAGTGTTCCTCCAAACATAAAGCCTTAAAAATATCCATATGCCCAAAAGAGAAAAATTGAACGTATGATTACAAAAATTCTAGAGGTCGGTATAAGTCAACCTGGTAAAAGTTCTTTCTCTGCTCTAGTAGTATTGGTGCGCAATAAGGATGGATCATGGTGCATGTGTCCATATTACAGGGAGCTCAACAAGCTCAATATTAAAGATAAATTTCCCATTCTTGTCATTGATGAATTATTGGATGAATTACATGGACCAATTTCCTTCACCAAGTTGGATCTTCGTTCAAGATATCATCAAATTAGAATGAATATTGAAGACATTCTAAAAACAACATTTAGAAATCATGAGGGTCATTATGAGTTTTTGGTCATGCCTTTTGGCCTTACTAATTCACCTTATACATTTCAACGATTGATGAATTCCATTTTTAAACCCTTCCTTAGAAAATGTGTGTTAGTATTTTTTGATGATATATTAATCTACAACAAGTCTTGGAAGGATCATCCAACATGTTGACAGGGTGCTCAAACTATTGGAGGAGAAACGATTATATGCAAAAACCTCCAAATGTTTCTTTGGAGTAAAGGAGGTGGAATATATGGGTCATTTTGTATCTCATGAGGGTGTTAAGGTAGACCCTAAAAAAATTAAATCCATTAAGGAATGGAAAATCCCCATAACCATAAAGCATCTGCAAGGATTTCTTGGGTTAACATGGTATTAGCGCAAGTTTGTTACGAATTTTGGGAGAATAGAAGCACCTCTAACAACATTACTAAATAAAGATGCATTTTCTTGGACTCCAGAAGCAACTAAGTCCTTTGAACATCTTAAAGAGGCAATGTTCTAAGCACCGGTCTTAGCTACACCAGACTTCACAAAAATATTTATTGCGGAATGTGATGCCTCAAGAAATGGAATTGGTGTTGTTTTAATTCAAGAAGCAAGACCCATTACTTTTGAAAGTTTTCCAATCAAAGGAAAGTATTTACAAAAACTTATTTATCAGAAGGAAGTGTTGGAAATACTCGTGCAATAAATAAATGGTGACCTTACCTAATGGGAAGACACTTCAAGGTAAAAATATATCATGATAGTCTTAAATACTTTTTGGAAAAAACACTATCTTTAGAAGAGAAACAAAAATGACTCACAAATATGTTGGGTTATGACTTTGAAATCATATACAAAAGGGGAAGCTAAATGTTTTTGCAGATGCTCTCTCAAGAAAAAATGAGGATGTGGAAGCATTTCTTCGTGCCATTTTATTATCCAACCAGATTGGATAACTGAAGCAAGGGAGGAATGGAAGAATGACGAAGAAGTGTGGACACTCATTCAAAATTTGCATCAAGATCCCAGTACATATGCTACATTTAGCTAGAAAAATGATTCATTATGGTACAAAGATCGCTTATATCTTTTTAAGAATTCCAAACTAAAACAAAATATTCTTTTGGAATTGCACACATCTCCCTTAGGAGGACACTCTAGATTTTAAAAAACTTACCATAGGGTCAAGAATAATTTTTATGCGATGGCCTTAAATCTGATATTCAAAATTTTGTGGCGGAATGTTTGTTCTGCCAACAAAATAAAGTTGAGACAATTAAGACCTCGGGTATGCTACAACCTTTATCCATTCCAATTCAACATTGGGAGGAGGTTTTAATGGATTTTATCACAGGTTTACCCAAGTCCGAAGGAAAGTGTGTCATCATGGTGGTAGTTGATAGACTTACCAAGTATACATGCTTTTGTGCATTATCTCATCCATTTAAATCAAGTATAGTTGCTATTGAATTTATGGAAATAATTCAAAAACTACATGGAAACCCAATGATTATTGTAAGCGTCAGAGATCCCATTTTCACTAGAAATTTTTGGACGGAATTATTTTCTTATATGAGTACTCAACTAGATCATATCTCATCTTATCATCCTCAATTTGATGGGAAAATTGAAAGAGTGAAAAAAAATTTGGAGCGATATCTTCGTTTCTTTGTATCTGATAAACAGACACAATGATTCAAGTGTTTACCTCTGGCTAAATGGTGGTATAACACTTCCTTCCATACTGCACCAAAAATGACCCCATTTATGGAACTTTAGGGATATCATCCACCGTCCATCACATCAGCTTTAAAATAAAATTCTAAGGTTCAAGCAATGGAAGATCACATTGAGCATCAACAACAAGTTCTCCAACTCTTAAAGGATAACCTAAATTTAGTGCAGAATCGAATGAAACAACTGGCAGATAAGAATCATATCGAAAGAAATCTTGATGTAGGCGACTAGGTATTTTTACGGCTAAAACCATGCACACAAATGTCCCTCAGAAAGCTAAGAAGGATAATAAATTATCTCCAAAGTACTATGGACCTTACAAGGTGTTGCAAAAGATTGGTACTATGGCATACAAATTAGAGATTCCTGCATCTTCCCAAGTGCGCCCAGTTTTCCATGTTTCATGCTTAAAGAAGGTTATAGGTGGCAAACTCCCAGTTCAAAAAATATTTCCAAAACTTGACGAGGAAGGAAAAATCATATTGGAACCTGAAGCAGTCACAGAAACAAGAAATCAATAGCTACGAAATCAATCAATTTCAGAGTATCTCATCAAGTGGAATAAATTACCCGCTGAAGTTTCCACATGGGAGGATGAGAATTTTATACAGAAGCATCCATAACTACTCAAGTGTTGAGGAAAACACTTTTTTGAAGGAGAGGGGCATGTTAGGTCCCTATAATACTAGCATAGCCCCTTATTGTTTAGCCCCCTTATTGTTATTGGTGTGCCCATGTAGTCCCCATATTGTTATTATCGTGCCCCATAGAAGCCCACTATTTTTATTGTTCTGCCCTTACATTATAATTTTTATGTAGGCTCTGATTTTATTGTGACCCCTTAGACTCCTATATATACAAAGTAGGTTTTGTCATTTGTATCATCCAAGAATTGTTCATTTATGTATTGTAAAGGAGGTTTCCCCCTCGAAGAGCTTTATTTATAAGTTGTTGATCTATCTTTTCTTCTATTTTGTTAGTTGGTTACATAACAGAGAGTACATCAAGTAGGTGATAGCACCACCTTAAGACCCCCAAAAATTGGCCTAGAAAAATAAGAATGATATTAAGGAAAAGAGGATCATTCTATAAGGAGTCAAAGATTATATAGTGCCTCACATCCACGAGAAGAATACATTGTATGAGAGTATCATAGTACCATTGATACCAGGAAGCTTGCTCTAAAGGAGAAGTTTAGGAGTATCCAGATGAGCAAGGATGAACCCATTGTTCCATATTTTTCAAGGTTCACTTAGGTACGCGATGAACTAGGTGGGGTGGGCGTGGTTGTATCTATTCATGATATTGTTATTTTTTCCTTAATTGGACTTCATAAGTTGTGGAAAGAGTTCCAGGATGTTGTTAGTGGGAGAGAGAACTTTCCAAATTGGGAAATTTTTTGGACTAACTGCATACAATAAGAGATATGAAGAGGAACAATAGAAAGGAGATCAATTATGACAAAGGATGAGGAGAATTGTGCCCTGGTAGTTAAGGGTAGCAAGCCTAAGGGCAAGAAGGGTGAAGGAGAGGGTCAGTCTAATGAGAAGGGAAAGAAGAAGGATCTAAGTAAGATCAAGTGCTTCCATTGCCATGAGTTTTGAAATTTTTCTTCTAAGTGTCCTCATAAGATGAAGGGGGTCAAGAAGGATCATGTTGTTGCATTAGCAGAGGTAGATGACTTTTTTGCTCAGTTGGAGAAGGATTTATCATTGATAGATTGCATGGAAAGCTTAACAGATAGCAGTATGTGGTATATTAATTCAGGAGTTCCTTCCACATGATCGAGAACAGGAAGAGTTTTAGCCACCTGAAGGAGAAGGACACGTAGGTTCAAATTAATCTAGGAGATTATGGTCAGTATGTAGCTAGAGGAGTTGGTATTTTCATATTTTAGAGGGAGTCAGGTAATTCCTTTCATCTCAGAGATGTTCTTTATGTTTTAATATTGAGGCAGAATCTTGTCTTGGTAGCCACCCTTGAGGACAAGGGATATGATATCATCTTAAGCAGAGGTAAGGTTAACCTCCAGAATTTAGCTTCTAGATGTAAGAAGCAGATAGGTGTGACGGTGAATAATCTCTACAAGTTTTAGGTAGAGATAGATGCAGCCCTCAGCAAAAAGGAAAGCAGTGCACAGAGTATATAAGTGATGGTTGAGCGAGAGCAGGATATAGCTCTCAAGATGGAGCCTTAGCCAGTATATCAGTTTCAGGTTAATCCAATTGGTAGTTGGGTTGACCGGCGAGATGAGGAGGAGGAGGATAAGAGAACGCATAGTATGGTGGGAAAGAAGAGGTATTCAAAGCAATTTCCATAAAAGAAATCATCGAAGCCTTCTAGTTCAGAGGGATCAGCGGCAATCGTGGAGAACTTGATAGTGTTTGGGACAGATCCAGGTGGACGAGGTTCTTCCAAAAACACCTTCCTCGCTAAGAGGGAGTGTTTAAATTAGTGAGAAAGGTGATTCCTTGATTTGTACCTTAATTCAAGGAGTCAAAGTCAATTTCCTTTTTTGTGCATGGTCGAGTTCCTTAAATTTAGGATTTTACCAAAAAATTAGGAGTGCATGAGGTAGTTAACTGATGTGTTGGAATTGAAAGTCAAGTTCTTTATTTTCTAGTGTGATTTATTTTAGAGACTAAAAGAACAAGTGGAGTTAGCCTCCTAAATTTTAGGATGAACTAGTCAACAAGTTGTGTTGACTATTCTTAACTAGAAAAGCACAATTTGACTTTCCAAACATAGAACTCATTAAATTTAACCATTCAAATTGACTTTAATAGAAGGAACAAATGCACAAGTTTAATCATTATTTTGGTGAGCACGAATTGGTGAGACCAAACAATAGGAAGCATAAGGTTTTGCATGGATATTGTGAGAGAAGGTGAACAAGCCTAGGAAAGGCTTGTTGGAATTAGAGAAGGACGAATTCATTAGGTAAGGAAGAAAATATCATGATTCTTGCATAGGTTTCAAGCTTAGATTAATCAAGAAATGGTAGTGCTTCTTTCATATTGAAATAGTTGTATTGTAAGAGATCTAATGCTCAATTTTCTTTAATAAATTCTTAATAATCAAGCAGAGGGTTTTCCTATTTGAGCTCTCTAGAAAACCAATGTGTTTAATTGTGTGTGAATTTGTCTTTAATTTTTTTCTATTCCACTGCAGATTTGAAGTAGAGAAATTTTTTGTTTTAGTGAAAGGAAACTAGTTTTCAGTTTTTAGATTGTTCACTATAATAGTTGCATAATTTCAGGTAAATTATACAAAAGGTTCATTGATTATAAGAATTATGAAAATGTATAATGCAGGAAGAGTTTTGTAGTTTACTGTTAGCACAGACATAATCCAAATAAACCATTTGGAAGCTACATTATATCCTCTACATGAACTTTAAAAATTGATACGTATCGGTTGACTTGTTGGCTTTGGAATTCTTTTCAATTCTTTTGTTTTAAATTTGTGCAAAGAAAATAAAATAAAAAAGAGAAAAAATAAAATAAAAAAGACCACAGTGTTTACCCTCATCTCAATAAATATTACTTTGTATATAGGCTCGATTTCTTCATTGTACATATTGCATATTTGTTTGCATAGATACATTTTTGTTATTTCATTTACAATAGTATATTGTTATTGATTTTATATATCTTTCAAATTGCAAAAAAATATAAGTGTATTTTCCTTCATCATGCCAATAAAATATTTTATATATACACTATTTTTCCCTTGAAATGCATGATTTTCTGATATTTGTTCCAAATTCACACTTATACCACTACTTTTGATAATATCTTTCCTTTCTTGATTAGTTATGCAATCCCCTCTGGAGACTGATGCAAAGAAGGCACGTCAACAAAGGCCCTATGCACTTAATAAGGATTAAATAAATGCATGTCGTCACCTACTCTACAACATTCGACAATACAACCTTCCTTCTCAACCCAACCCAGTCAAATAGCCCCACCTACCCAAATCCATCTTCCTCCCTTTCCATGCACCCCTATGTTTTTTTCCTCTCCTCCATTAACACTCCTTCCCGATTTACACTTTCTTCACATTCCAAATTCCTTATCCAACCATACCCCAATGTTGATTCTACTTCAAATCCCCATAATTTCTACAACAAACCTCTCTAGCATGCACACCATCGTTTCCATGAAAGGATTGATGCACTTACCCCCCTACAAGTTTGTTCCATTTGTAGTGAATGTTACCCATCCATGAAAACAAAATTCCACCATGGTGTCACCACTTGTTATCGTTGTGCCTCAGAACGATCTATTCATCGCTTCTCCTTATCAAAAAACATGGATCCAAGCAAACAACCATATGTCATTTCATTCCTAACTCAATTTGAGGAGATGTTAATTACGCGTTTCAACCCAGTTCTCTAAGTAGCCCATGCAAGTGGGGGCCAATACAAGTACTTTTTCCATACCATCAACTTTCCTCAAGACATAAATAATATTGTCACATCCCTTCCATGCATGATATCAGATATAGATATCCTTGTTGTCAGCAAATGCAACTCTGATCACACAAACTTGTTGGAGAATCCAAAACATTGTTGCAAACCCACATTTTGCATCACAATACATCCATTGTAGGCTCACAATATTCCTAGAGGAGGTCCTACAAAAAGGGTTCCATGTAAAGGACTATTGTTGCAGGTATTAATCTACCATTAATTTCCTTTCATCCTCTATGTACAATGCTTGAATGCATAACTCTTACTTTCTCTCTTTTATTTGGCCCAGGTATGAATGGAAACTTAGAGGGTATGCACATATACATGATTTCCTATGGTTAGAAAATGCACCTGACATGGACAACCTTGACTGGACAAAAAACTATAGCATTGTCACCACCAATTCCTTCTTTTATTTTTACGTAACTACTTGGAACCCTCGAGCACTCCATCAAAGAAACCAAAGAATACATCGATCGACACTTACTGATCCCTGCTTGCTTGAAACAAATGATATCCTTGCTTCTAGTGAGCTCCAAGACTACGAGGAGCTTGTAAAATTTGTCCAACGCTAAAAAAATTGTCATTCCTCTACATTCCTTCGCAAGAAAAACAATATTGAATCTTTTTGATATAGATTCCCTTGAGAGTTACATGAATCCTCTCTATGCACATTGATGCTTCTGGTCGAAAAACTTGTAGCTCTACTAGAAATGATGACAAGCTTAATATCCACAACCTCCAGATGTTTACTATTTGGAGGGCCAACATTGATTACCAACCTATCCTATAGCGTCATGTTGTTTTAAACTACATTTATAAATATGCAGCAAAATCAAAGTCAAAATATGAAAGTTACCACCAAATTATCTTGTGCATTGCACAAAGCACTCCTCTCGATGACCCTACTATAATTGTTGTTCACAATATCCTAACCAAAATAATTTTTGATAGGGACATCGATGCACAGGAAACATGCCACATGCACCAGAAGATCCCCCTAACAAAATGTAGTCATTATTTTGTCTCCCTAAATTTAAAGCGAATTATCTTTAAACGTGTTTCACATAACTTGGATGGCGAACTTCCAGCAACACCCTTCATCACTTCCAACATGCAAAGAGCTCCTTCACTCAACTAATTGTCTATTATTTAGGTTTCATTTTCATGTTTGTTCTCCTCTCGTTGGAAAAAAAATTACCATGGAAGCATACCTTCCCCATCATTTTCATGCGTGTCTTTCCTGGTTACACTTCCATCCCATCTCATGATGTATCCTACTACATAGAATTTTGTTGGAGTGAGCTACTTTTGTACTTCTATTTTCGCAAGCTACCTAATGACATTGGCATAAACGATGAGGATATTGTTGCACACTGGCAACAAATAAAGAACACATATCGTGCATGACATGTCCAACATGTACTTGAAGAGCCACCTCTTGTTGACTCTGACAATGACTTTGTTTCTCAAATGCAGCCCCATCACTCCATGGAGACTAGATAATAGAAAATACTTTCTCAACTCCACCCAGGAAACAACATCCTCCTTGATGACCTTGACATGCTTGGTTGTCATGACTTTGATGCAAACCATAATTAAGCCCATACTCCTATCCATTTGAATTTGTAAAATACAACCATTCACTTCATAGAATTCGATTGCTCCTCCACACAACTCTGCCATCTCCCCTCTCCAAATCGATACTCCCTTGCCTCATTGTACCCCAACCAAAGAATGGATTACAACATCATTATTATTCACTTTTCATGCAATCCCTCCACCACACTGCTAAAGATGATCATCCAAGGTACTTATAGGACATGAAATTCTTTCCTAATTGGTTGCCTTAAGGATACATTCCTAGCCAATGCTTCCAATACAAAAAGCCCTCTACTTTTATTTTCTCTAATAGTTGTTGCAACCTTCAACATAAATGCATTAACAATACACTGACCTTCACATCCCTATCTCCTCCATGCACCCTTTGGAAGCTCTGCCTCTCCTAAATATCCAAGAACAAATTTTACATGTCAAATACATTCTCAATGATGAAATGAGATTCACTGGCCCTAAAATACTTGCTCAAATTAATGAACTCTTGATAGAAGCATTCCCATCCAATCAAAACACCCCATTTGGTGGTCAATCTATAATCCTTGTAGATGACATCGGGAAATTGCCACCAGTAAATGATACACCAATGTATGTGGGAACGTCCTATGGAAATGCACTTTGGCATAGCTTCAATACATTTGTGAAACTCTCAACTATCTTCTGCCAACAAGGCATCATCCCTAAACAGATTGCATGTCGTCAACTTCTCTCCAACCTTCAGAATGCACCCCTACAATGGATGATTGGAAACTTCTCATGACATTTACAAAATCCCGCCTTCAACACGATGAGCAACAATCATTTCAAAATTTAATGCACCTTTATGCAACTAATGAATCTGTCACATTGCACAATAAAAAGCAAACTTAAATATTTGAACATGTCAATTGCACGTTAATATGTCGAGAAAAGGAAACAACAACCTGTTGAGAATTTAGAGGCCTGGTGATTAATTCAAATTCTCTTCTTGATAATTACTTGTGAGCTTACTTGAGTTACTTATGTCTTCTCTTCTTTAGCTTATTTAGTCTTTCATCAAGTCAATTATCAAAATACACGAGACACAAAATTAGACTAATAGAGCCAGGGAAAAACCTCTCCCTCTTGGAGAGGAAAACCCAAAAGGAATTATTCTTATAGATATTCAAATGACAATTACCATGACCAAGACTCAGACCCTTGACCTATGAATGCCTCCAAGATCTTGTCATTGCTTCTTTGGCTTCCTTTAATGCTGATTCTTCTTTTCTGCACTAACTTGCACTAAGTTTATCTTCAAGCACTTCTTCTCACAGATTCATATATTAGATACTATATCATTCGACATATTATTCTTAACTTGGTATATCCTTGAATTTTCTTTACTTGAGGAGCAGTACTTTCATTGTAGGAAGGTGTTGTAGGGAAAACCCAACACCCCCCATTTTTGAATTATTTACTTCAATAACGGGGACCCTTTTATTTAATTTTTGGCTAAGAAACTTTTATGATTTTCATTAAGTTAATTGTCCTAAAATTTTACCATTTTTTGTTTTTATTGAATTTCTATTTTGATTGTTACATTGAATCCTATTTTCACAAGCTTTCTAACGATATTGTTTCGCTTCATTTGGTCATTCGGTTTGTAAATGGCACTCTTTTGAAGTTTGATCATTTGTGTTGTCTCGATTAAAAAATGTATAAAATCTATCAATATTCCAATTTTTGTAACTAATTTAGTTCAATAATGCATTTAGTGTAAATATTAAAGCTTTTAGTTAATATTTTAATATTTTCTTTTTCTCACTAACGGTCCTCAAAATGACCCGACCAAATTATACAATGGACTAAAACACGTTTCGAGATCTTGGTAATTTACACCAATTTATTATTTTAAAATAAATTTCCAAGCCGAGAATCTCAAAATTGAAAAATGGCTATAGTTCAATTTGTAGGATTGTTAATCCCACGTGGGCCCCACTTCACATCCCTTCTCCTCCTTCCAAAAATTGCGAGAATGTGAAATGTGAGATTTCTATGAGTCTTTGAAATTAAAAAAAAGAAGAAATAAATAATAAAAATAATAAAATTTATGATAAAACCTTAAAAAATTTTGCAATCGCACATCACATATCACAATGTTTTAAAATCAAACAAAAACAATCTCGCAAAAATGTGTGATTGGGAAATGCAATGTGTTTTTGAAGTTTTAAGCAAACTTTTGTTTCACCTTATAACTCCCGCTCGTATCACGTTCACCTCACTCACCCTCCGCCTCACTCACTCTCACGTCATCCTTACCTCATCCTCCTTATCCCTCCCCCTCACTGTTCCACTCACCCTCCTTATCACTCCTCACCTCCATTAATACTCCTCCCTCTTCCATAACAACTCACACATGGTTTTGTTTCAAAAATTTTAAGTTTTTAAAATAAATAATATTATATTTTTATTATAATTTTAATATTTTATTATAATTTTAATATAATTAAATTATAATATTAAAATAATATATTTGTATTTTAAATAACTTTTAAATCGTTCATTTTTATTAATTAATTTTCGTGTGTAATAAATCCAAATTAATAACATAATTATAATTAGAAATTATCTATTTAATTATAGCTTCATTTAGAATTAGATTGTAACTAAATTAGATTAATAGTATAATTGTAATTAGTTAGTATTAACTAATTAAATATTATAATATAATTTTGAATTAGGATTTAATTCAAAATCGCTGATTTTGAGCTCAAGCAACAGAAATTCCAGAAATCTGTCCATTTTTATATACCAACTTTGGAAGCTCATAGATTGAGTTTTATTTGGACAAATGAGGCCCGGGATGGCTCATTGGATAGATAAAATCAGGGAGATTATTTTTGAAGTGGTTTCATTTCCAGATTTGATCATTTACTAGGTCTGAAATTCAGCAGAAGATCAAGCTCTGAATCTTTAAACAAAACTAATTTTCTAAGTTTTATTTTCTGCATTTTCATTTGCCCACAAATTCTTCTGAGTGCAGATCCATTCGTCAAAAATATCCTTGACCAATTAGATGATCATAGGCATCAATAGAAAGCTTATATTTCCTTTTCAATTATTTATTTAATTAAGTTTTAATTGAAATTGTTTTAAATTCCAGATTTGGCATTTTGATTTTATTTTTACATTTTAATTTCATTTTGATTTGTTTTTGCAAGAAAACAGTTGAAGAGATGAGGAAAAAAAGATCTAAATCAATGAAAATGCTCCAGCAATTGAAGAATATGATTTTGAACCAATGAAAATTTATTGAGTAGAACCACTCTTCAACAAAAATTCCTATGTAGATATCCTTTTGTGAATATTATAAATAACAGATTGTAGAATCTAATAAGTGCTTCTCTTCTCTGCAATTCTAGAATTCTTGAAGGCACTATTCTCTAGAGGATTTACAAGTGTAGCGTAGAGGAGAGAAAACTCAGATATGGGGTGTTATTGAGGATTTTTCCTTTGCATTCTGAATCATGCATGAAGAATGGAGTTTGTACTTCTACCGCTCTTGTTTTAAAAGAGTAAATTCAAGCTTTGTAAATCACTGATTGGAGACCAGAGTCAGAGAAATGGTTTCAATAAATTGGTATTTATAATACTATTATTTTAAATACTGGTTTCATTTTATGATAGCAAGAATGTGTTATTTTATTTGTATTTGTGCACTTTTGTCAATATGAGTAATTTGTCTCAATTATATGTTATTATTTATCTCTGATCTTATGTGTTGAACTCTGATTTCTGAGTAACTATTTATTTTTTAATTATTCAAATTATTGATTTAACAAGCAATATCATTTTTATGAACTATTTCCTAAATGTTGTTGGTTGATTATCTTAGTTGAGAGGTCTTTGAATAGGATGTGTTTTAGTATTCATAATGGCAGTTAATTTAACTACTTCACTAGCTTGATATTCATTATAAGCCATACATATTTAAATCTCAATCATTTAAAATATCTTGCTCTTGGTTGGGTTAGATCTATGTCTTCCTAATTGAGATAGGATTAGGATAATTTTCCTTTTTTCTTGCATTTAGATTTAATTCTACATTTCTAGAAGTCCTCTTCCCCAAAAAGGCAAAACTTTAGCAAAGGCTTGGCTAGGCCCAAATTTGCTTAAGGATCACTTTCTTGTCTGATCAACAAAACAGAATATCTTATGTCTCTTTTCCATTGGTAGATAAAAGTTATATTTTAAGCCATTGGAGATTGAGAGAAGGTAATTGGACGTAGTTAAACCAGTCGGAACCACCATTCCAAATGGAAAAGGAACCGCTTTAAGCTCCGGATCAGGTGGTCATCCCCCATGTTGTAGCAACGAATTTCAAGGCTTCAACATTTTGGCTCTAGAAGGAGGGCCTAAAACTTGTTGTCTATTGGATTTTTTTTATTCTAAAATTTTATTTCTATTATAATGGCTCCTCTAAAAATTCCAATTTGGAGTTGTATTTCTGGACGTGCATCTTCCAATACTCCCCCAGAAATAGTAAGACTCTTGTCTCAGGTAAATTTAAATGGTAAGAGGAATATTTTTTCATTTAATCACGCTTTACAATTCATTCTAAAATTTTCAAATTATACTTTTCATGAAATTGATGAAGGTATTTTATGTGGGATTTTTACTCTTACATTCTTGGCAAAAGCCAAAATATGGTGTCAATCACTTCCAGTTGCCTCAATTCATAGTTGGGATCAATTTATTACAATTTTTCTTTGTAAATTTGATGGCTATGACTACGAACAGGTATGTGACAAAATTGAAGGTCTACGAAGGTTTAAAAATGAATCTTGGATTGATTTTACTATTAGATTTCATTTAAATTGTTTAAAATTTAAAATTGAAGACAAACCTTCGAAAGATGAATTATTAGATTTGTTTGAACATATTTTCTCTCTTCCTTCCATTCATAATCCATGTGAAATTATTTCAATCTTTCCTCAATCTCCTTCCAATTTTATTAGCATAATTAAGAATTCCAATATGGAGGTGCAAAGAAATAATGATGAAGTGGTCTCTATTATGTATGATCAATTCCTTCATTTAGTGCACACTTTCTACAATATTGGTAAAGATCAAAGTGCGCCTTCACATGTCAATGAATCTCAATCACAAAACTTGGAAAAATTCACTAATCAACCGAAAGAAGATACTAGCAAAACTCTGGAAGAAGATGTCGCTTTGAAATCTGAAAATCAGTGTGAATTAGAATCAAAAAATCAGAGCATAATCCGGCAAGTACACGCAGCGATTAAAGTTTCCAATAATACGCAATCTATTGTACAAATTTCTGAATTCTTTTACGATGAAAAAATGCCAAATTCGGGACAACAAAGAAACATTCTTCAAGAAAGCATAAGCAGCCAAGTAAATGATCTTAAATCTGAAATTTGCAATGAAGAAAATGTACAAGATTTCTCAAATAGAGACATTTTCAAATGCATTGTTTCGAATTCATATTTTTCCATCTATCTTGATAATTTTTCTAATAGAAATTTATCATCTCCTCACTTTAAATATATTTCAGAAAACAGAGAGGTTGATATAAATGAATTGTCGATTAGTTTTTATCAAGATATAGAATTAATTATTGATCATTATCCTGGCATTAATGAACATGAGCTCAATATTCCTTCTTTCTTTGATACATTGAATCAGATCTAAGGTAATTCTAATGAATGAGGATATTGATACTAAGGATATTTGTTTTTCTTCTCCCAAACTAAATCCTTATGATCAAAATCGAATTACATGTGAAAATGAAGAACAATCTAATTCAGAAATTATTTCAAATAGTTCTCATTTTCAAACAATTAATCATACTCGTGATTTCAACATTCAAGAAACCATTCCAATCTATGATTTATATGATGATCAAACTCTCATTCCCATTCATAGTCATAACCCTCTATCGAATTCACAAGTTGGTATCATCAATCATTCTTATTGCATTAGTCTGCCCAATTCTTGTGAAGAGGAAATTGTTTTAAGTTAGTCCCAATTGTGTTGTAACAATAATTGTAACACTAGTGTAAACTATGATTAAATTTTGTTATTATTCCATCATTTATTCTTAACTTCAGATTTATTTTTTGTTTTTAGTCTTAGATTTTTAGATATTTTGCGTTGGAATATTGAGCAGCTCAATTTTGAACACTCAATTGATGCATTACCTCAATGGAAAAATGAAGATTCAAACTATAATTGTGAACATCAAGAATTATTAAACTTCCAATTTAAATTGATGTTCATTCCTTATCAATTACTTCTCACTTCTCGAAGTAGTGGCAACAAGAGAGTATATTTTCACAACATGACTGGTAATATAATTCAATTAATAATCTTCCATTGGATCTATAAGACTTCCATCTATTTTTCATTGATCCATTTGAAATACATTTGGAAAGTTTTCCTTCATGGAAGATTGTTAATAATTGAACACTCGAACATAACACTAACAAAATCATAGAGGTCATTATATCTAAAAGCTCATTTCCACGACCTGGCCTGTCATCTTCTCTTTTAAACCTCTCCCACTAAATAATGGAAATCCATCCAGATTTTTATGATCTAATCGAAATTCAGTTGGAAAGGGCATTTCAAGAGAAGGTGATTGTAAATAAGTTGTTAACAATAAATCTACATGTTGCTTTCACATTTAGTTTTCTTAGTTTAATTATATTTATATTTTTCTTACTAATGTTTGATATGTACACATGTGTAGAAATTAAAATGCTTACATGGTTACATTGGAAGTATGACTATACCTAGTCATGTTTCCTTCATTGAGTCAGAAATAGGAATAGATTAATTTTCTTTTTTGTTTGCATTTATTTCATTATTTCATATTTTCAATAAAGCAAGTAATGAATTCCATTTCTTTTGGGCATCTCATTTCAATTGTAGAAAAGCAGCTTAAAGCATTTTAGAATCTCTTGAATTATCAGATCATATATATTTTTCAAGCCTTCAATTGTCTTGTTTTTTAAAAATTTATCACATTGATCATACATGAAGAAATTCCAAGGATTCACTACAACTTGGCAATTTTTTACTCTCAAATATTTCTAAAAAAAATGTGTTTTCATTATTGTTTTCCTCAGATATAAATTTGAGGTTAATGCAATTTGAAAAAAAATGTTACTTAGAATTTTAGATTAAATAAGTAGGTGATGTTTAACTTATGCAAATTCTGAGAAAGTTTGGGAGAACTTGAAGCTTCTTGAGGTAAAAGTTACAGTCAATTTTATTCGAAGTATGTGTTTCATGTTCACCATCATCTATTGTTTATTTTATTTTCAAAGGTTGTTTCTTATTTCTATTTTTCTTTGTTTGTAGGTCTTCATTGACTCGATTATGAAGACTCAAGATAAGCAAGCAGCCAGATCTTTTCAAATCCGCAACATGTTGAGAGAAGTATTTATGATTTTGTTTAAAATTTGAGGGTTATTTAATTTTGCTTCTATTCATTGAAATCTTGATAAGTATTAATAAATTCTTGGAGGAATCATATGAGATCATTTTATTTCATAACTTTATTCATAAGAAAATTATGATAAAATTACTTTCGATTAGATATTCCGACAGTTAATTAAATTATTCAAGGGTTATTTATTTAAAAGAAAATCTAAAATAATCGCTCTTTTTTTAATTTAATACTTTAAATAAATCGTTGACCTCACATATATATCGCAATTCGCAAATTGGAGGTTCTGAAATGAGCATACTCCAAATATATCTAATCCCCAATATGCCCATCCCCTCTGATCTCTGATGAATCTTTCCGTCAGATATCGCATCATATATATCGCAATATTTGATCGAAGGCAGTTCTTATTATTTCCCAATAATAAACCTCTGATGAAACTATTACAATATTCCTTCTTTCTCATTTTTCGATAAAGTGACTTCTTCAATATTGTGATGTCCACATAACCTCGGAACCGATACAAATTTTAAATTTAGTTATGAAATATATCGTGTCCATTCATAAATTACAATTTTGGTTAGGAAATATGCTTAAAAGCTCTGATGTCACAGATCTGATATGAAATTAAATCTGTATGATTAAATGATCGGGTCCGTTCTTCATCACAAATCGACATATCATCAATATCATTACATCCTGTGCTCAAAATTGTTGATCGCCGATCTCTTATAAAGTCCAAAATTGGTCCCACCAATGTGCCATGTCATTTATCGCATTTTCGCTATCGGTAGAATACTATCAGAGTTTCATTTCATTCCTCTGATCTCTGATATGACTATTCTTAGATATCGCCATCGTTCCATCGTAGTTTCCCGTTGCACATGTTCGTATCGCAACTTTTCCATCGCAAAAATTATATCGCATCACAAAACTTAAACGAAGCTTTGTCTTAATATATTTCGATGCAATAAACATCGATATATGTCTCTATGTCATTGTCATTTAACTCTTATAGAGTGAAAATCACAACTTTTAATTTATGCATGGCAAAGAAACTTGCAATATGAAACATTCAATAAGGCGCCGACTTATACGAAATACCATGTGAACGGACATTTTCATATTCTGTCTCTCATCAGTCTAGCTGGAATGAAACGCTTATGCTTTTTATTGCTCCAAATTTCTATAAAGCAAAGAAATTTTGCATAAAAATTCTTTCAGTGAATGATCTTATCCATAATTTTATCTATGCTTGTTCCAAATCTTACAATTTTACAAGAAGAGTTGAACCATTGCATCACACTCACAAAATTATTTTCCCTTTAGTTATATTCATTTCTTCTAAAGAGACTTAGAGCCTCTAATTGATGAATTTTGGAATCTTGATCCTATGATTTCCATTTTTTCGATATTTTCCTCAGAGTTTCAAAGTTGTTCGCTAATCAAACTCTTGGGTTTGTATTATATCAGAAGAATTTAAAATTAATTCTAAGATTTATTTCTCGAAGCTTCACATTTATTTTTCTTTCTGTCATCTTGTCTAACACATTTAGCAAAGGAAGTAACCCTTATTTTTCTATCTTCATTAGAATTTTCTAGTTTCAAAATTTTGTAAAATTGATTTTGTCTTCAGAAAAGGATTTTGAGATATTTTGACACCTGATTTATTCTCATAATATTAAACCTCGAACTCCTAGAAGATTATTTTACAAGTAGATATAAGTGTTTTTGCAATCATTTTACAAAACTTCAAATTATCTCGTTATTGGAATGAAAGTCATTGCAGCTACTTTATAAACTCTTACGAAACTTTTACCTCTGATATATGGATGTTTGATGTTTTAAAAAAACAATGTTTTTACATTATACATTTATCAAGTATTTATTATCAGACATGCTCAATATCGTAAGTTCTATTTGTAAAATTTACAAAAAAAACTTTTGTTCCAGGATCTTGCTCCCCTTAATATTTTAGATACCAAGATTTTTTATAACAGAGATGAAACTTTCATTAAACTTCTGAAAAATTATTTGGTCAGAAACATTATCAAGCAAGATATTTATTTATCAAAGTTTTGTCCTTCTATATTTTTGGAAAACTTGAGCTCTTATCTTTTGCTTTGATTTTCTTGGAAACCTAGAACTTCAGAAAATCGGGTTAAGAATCTTTGCAGGTCTCTGATCATTACATTATGATATTTGACTATGTATACATGAAGTCTCGTTTGATTATATTTTGAATATATATGCTACTTTCATGTTATCATGGTATCCCAAAACTTGGAAATATTGCAATCATATTTTCTTTTTTCAAAGTCCATGTATTTATTCAAAGGGATGATTCTCTGACGAAAGGGATATACATTCTTTATAGTGTATTTACATGAACTTCTATTACTCTTCCCAGGAATCTCTTTCACTAATAAATAATTTGGAACAAGTAAAGGTAATGTACTGATGATTAATTCATATTTTTAATTCTCTTTTATTTTGAATTTCGGTCCATACTTATCATATTAACATTCAAGTCCTCTTCATATATTGTTACATTATTCAGGATTTTGAATCAATTTCAATATTTTGGGGCTGATATAAATTCAGAATGAAATAAGAAAAAATAAAATTCATCGTTGCTATTCATAAAGAAGCATATCTTCATCCTCATTTATGATGGATTCGATTTATTTCTGATTCCTTGAACATGAAACATTGCTTTCTTTTAGTTTACTATTTGCTTTAGTTTAGATTCAATAAATAATTATTTTGGGTCAATAAAACTTCTTCATGCATTTAATTCTAATTAAAAGAAGAAGTTATCTTTCGTTGGAGAAAATGATACCTTTCAGGTAAGATTGAATGCAAGTTCTCCAATGGTAAGTTTCATGTGCCCACTTTCATTTTTTTTTTTTTTTTTCTGATCTCAAATTCTGTTTTTACAGGTCTTCATGAATCTTTCGTACCTCTACTAAATCAGTTTTCAAAGTTCATTTTCTTTTCCTCTTTGAGATTCTTGAAAGAAGCAGTAATCATTCTCATCAAATCAGCTAAATTGGGGAGTTTCTAGACCTCTAGACTACATCTTTAAAGCATTACTTTTATTAGAAAATAGTTAAGATGTTTTTATGCAGGTTTTGTCTTGAAGAAGAAAATTCAACAGACGGAGACTTCTCATTCAACATATTATCTATCATCATTGTTATTCACTCTCTACATTTTGAGAGCCTCATTTCTTATAACTCTGCAAGATAAAATATAGATAGATAGATAGATAGATAGATAGATATATATATATATATATATATATATATATATATATATATATATATATCAACATAGGAATGAACGTACATATGCTTATTTTCTTTCATCTCTTTTGTTGAGAAATTCATATAAGCAGTCGTGTTGGAGTTTATTTTTTAAATTTTGTTTTTTCTTTTAGTTTTTGTTTTTTCATTTTTTATTTTTTCGTTGATTTCTTTTCTTACTTTAGTTTAGGAATTCTTTTCCTTTTTCTTTCGGCTTTGTTTTTATTTTGGTGACTTTGCCATGATTGATGCGAAAAGACTTTTTCTTACCTTACAGTTGTTGACATACATGGGAAATGTTTTAACTCTATCTATTTCAGTGAATTTCATTTATCATTAAAGGCATATCTTGATGGAACCATAAATTCGTCTTTCTTTAAATATTTTTCATGGAGGAACACACATCCTTTCTAAGTGATTGAGTTTATTTTTTAAAGGAAAGAACTAATTTGAGTTTAACACAATGAATCCCTCCCACCCCTCCACATAAACGCCTCTGATTGATAGCTGCAGGGAAAGAATTTGGAGTCAACCTCATGAAATTATTATGCCCATTAAACATAAATCTCTATTACCATCCCACCTCTTTCACTCAAGTACATCATAAACTAAAAGCTTGCAAATACGCTTATCAAAAGAGTGATTAAAAGAGGAAGCATGGGAAATACAAGTAAACTCGTCGGGGCTATGGATGCTCGCTGGCAGCGGGACTAGGCTTGTATGGCATAAAATACAACTTCGTCGAGGTACTGTTCAGGCTTGCTGGCAGCGAAGCAATGTCAGAGAAAATCATAAAATGGATATATGTTTTATCAAAAAAATATTATCTCTACCTTTTTATATTTTTCATATGAGGTAGTTTTAAAACAAATTTTTCCCAAATTTGGATTTAACACTTTTACTCGATTTTGTCTTAAATACTTATCTTTACAAACTCATATTTCTTAATCTATTTATGTGGGACCTATGGAAATGTTTTACTATTAGACGATTTCGTGATTTTCATTATTTTTAACTTTTGGGTAAATTTAAATTCATTATTTTTAATCAGAGATAACTGGTTTTTCTCCCGTGTGTCACCATTATTGTAGGAAAACCCAACACCTCCCATTTTTTAATTGTTTACTTCAATAATGGGGAACCTTTTATTTAATTTTTGGCTAAGCACATTTTATGATTTTCATTAAGTTAATTGTCCTAAAAATTTTCCATTTTTTTCTATCGAAATTCTTTTTTTTTTGTTTCATTGAATCCAATTTTTCACAAGCTTTCCAATGATACTTGTTTCACTTCATTTGGTCAATCGGTTTGTAAAAGGAACCCTTTTGAAGTTTGATCATTTGTGTCGCCTCGGTTAAAAAATGTATAAAATGTACCAATATTCCAATTTGTGTAACTAATTTAGTTCAATAATCCATTTAGTGTAAATATTAAAGCTTTTAGTTAATATTCTCATTTTTTCATTTTCTGACTAACAGTCCTACAAAATGACCCAACCAAATTATACAATGGACTAAAACACGTTTCGAGATCTTAGTAATTTACTCCAATTTATCATTTTAAAATAAATTGCCAAGCCAAGAATTTGAAAATTGAAAAATGGCTATAGTTCAATTTGTAGGATTGTTAATCCCACGTGGGCCCCACTTCACATCCCTTCTCCTCCTTCCAAAAATTGCGAGAATGCGAAATGCGAGATTACTATGAGTCTTTGAAATTTAAAAAAGGAAATAAATAATAAAAAAAATAAAAATTATGATAAAACTTTAAAACTTTTTGTGATGTGATACATCGCACATCGCATATTGCAATGTTTTAAAATCAAATAAAAACGATCTAAATGTGTGATTGGGAAATGCAATGGGTTTTTGAAGTTTTAAGCAAACTTTTGTTTCACTTTATAACTCCCGCTCGCATCATGTTCACCTCACTCACTCTCATGTCATCCTTACCTCGTCCTCCTTAGCCCTCCACATCATTGTTCCACTTACCCTCCTTATCACTCCTTGCCTCCATTAATACTCTTCCCTCTTCCATAACACCTCATGCGTGGTTTTGTTTCAAAAAATTTAAGTTTTTAAAATATAAATAATACTATATTTTTATTATAATTTTAATATGATTAAATTATAATATTAATATAATATATTTATATTTTAAATAATTTTTAAATCGTTTATTTTTATTAATTAATTTTTGTGTATAATAAATTCAAATTAATAACATAATTATAATTAGATTAGTATTTATTAATAGATAATTATAGCTTAATTTAGAATTAGATTGTAACTAAATTAGATTAATAATATAATTGCAATTAATTAGTATTAATTAATTAAATATTATGACATAATTTAGAATTGGAATTTAATTTAAATTGTTGATTTTTAGCCTAAGCAACAGAAATTCCAAAAATATGTCCATTTTTATATATCAACTTTGGAAGCACATAGATTGAGTTTTATCTGGCCAAATGAGGCCTGGGATGGCTCATTGGATAGATAAAATCATGGAGATTATTCCTAAAGTGGTTTAATTTCTAGATTTGATCATTTATTGGGTCTAAAATTCAGCAGAATATCAAGCTCTAAATTTTTAAACAAAACTAATTTTTTGAGTTTTGTTTTCTGCATTTTCATTTGCCCACAACTTCTTCTGAATGCATATCAATTCGTCAATGAGATCCTTGAAAAATTAGATGGTCATAGGCATCAATAGAAAGCTTATATTTTCTTTTCAATTATTTATTTAATTAAGTTTTAATTGGATTTACTTTAGATTCCAGATTTGGCATTTTGATTTTATTTTTACATTTTAATTTTGTTTTGATTTGTTTTTGCAGGAAAACAGTTGAAGAGGTGTGGAAAATAAGATATAAATCAATGAAAATGCTCCAGCAATTGAAGAATATGATTTTGAACCAATGAAAATTGATTGAGCAAAACCACTCTTCAATAAACTTTCCTATGTAGAAATACTTTTGTGAATATTATAAATATTAGATTGTAGAATGTAATAAGGGCTTCTCTTCTCTGCAATTCTAGAATTCTTGAAGGCACTATTGTCTAGAGGATTTAGAAGTGTAGGGTAGAGGAGAGAAAACTCAGATCTGGGGTATTATTGAGGATTTTCCTTTGCATTCTGAATCATGCATGAAGAATAGAGTTTGTACTTCTACAGCTCTTGTTTTAAAAGCAGAAATTCAAGTTTTGTAAAGGACTGATTGGAGACCGGGGTGAGAGAAATGGTTTCAATAAATTGGTATTTATAATACTACTATTTTAAATACTAGTTTCATTTTATGATAACATGAATGTGTCATTTTATTCGTATTTGTGCACTTTTGTCAGTATAAGAAATTTGCCTCAATTATATGTTATTATTTATCTCTGCTCTTATGGGTTGAATTATGATTTCTAAGTAACTATTTACTCAGAAATTTGTCTTTTAATATTGATTAAATAAACAATGTTATGTTATGAACTGTTTAGTTCAGTATGTTCCTTAAGAGCCTCTTCCAAAAGGGCTTTCGCTTCTTCTGTAAATGTACCAGTAGAACATATAATTTCTCTGAACTGAGGTTTATTCATATTATTGTTTAATTATTCAAATTACTGATTTAACAAGCAATATCATTTTTGTGAACTATTTCCTAAATGTTGTTGGTTTATTATCTTAGTTGAGAGGTCTCTGAATAGGATGTGTTTAGGTATTCATAATGCCAGTTAATTGAGCTACTTCGTTAGCTTTATATTCATTATAAGCCAAACATATTTAAATCTCAATCATTTAAAATATCTTGCTCTTGGTTGGTTTAGATCTATATCTGCCTAATTGAGATAGGATTAGGATAATTTTCCTTTTTGTTTGCATTTAGATTTAATTCTACATTTCTAGAAGTCCTCTTCCCCAAAGAGGCAAACTTTAGTAGTGGCTTGGCTAAGCCCAAATTAGTTTAAGGATCAATTTCTTGCCTGATCAGCAAGACAGACGATCTGATATCCCTTTTCCATTGGTAGATAAAAGTTGTATTTCAATCCATTGGAGATTGAGAGAAGGTAACTAGACCTAGTTAAACCAGTCGGAACCACCATTCCAAACGGAAAAAGAACTGCTTTAAGGTCTGGACCAAGTGATCATCCCCCATGTTGTAGCAGCGAATTTTGAGGCTTCAAGAGAAGTTAAATCGCAAATTTACCTTCCTTACTTTGCAATTCATAATTAATTATAACTCTTACACATCTATCTCAAACCTTCACATTATATCACATAATGTACTGCTTCCATACTTGGGAATAGTTATAGTTTGACCGCAATATACCTAGACTTGACCACAGCTCTCTTCTTATCATTTTACATCCTTTTTCTATTCTTGATCCCACAATTGTATCCATATTAACTTTTGTATTATACCTGCACAAGAATATTCATCTATCACTATAGTATGACCGCAATTCTTCCTGATTTCAAGTCTGCTTACCAATGTTGTGATACAACAGAGAGATCTACATATTTTGTGATAGAATGGTTCCCAAGACTAATCTTCATCTCTTCCCTTTAACTCGCATATAAACAGACATTTTATTAATTTTTCTCATCTCTTAACTATCTGCAACTTCTTGCACCAAATGAGCCGCAGCACATTAATATATATAGTGTTCATGTCTTGCTTTTTAGGCTGACCTACCAACATGATTGAGGGTCTACTTCACTACTATATATAGGCCAACTAGGAGAGCTCATTTTACAATGTTAATGAGGCTTATGTAAGGGCTATCTTTATGCATCATACAGGAGCCATTTTTCATGGTATCATGACAAGATCTTGGAGCATATTTTGTTGACTCAACTCTTCATTTTCATGACTCTTAATTACATTTAAAGCAAGTACAACAAAAATAAATTGTATTATATTTGTCTTCTTCTTTACATAAATACATAATTACATAGTCAATATTTAGACCGATCCTAGTTACACTTTTCAACACAACCTTCTTTCACTCAAGAGGATGAATAACTTGATGCAAAAGTGTTCTTATGCATTGGACAACAAGTCATATAAACAAGAAACTTATGGATTCTTGATATTTCATATGCAACTGATTCTTGGCCCCCCCAATTGCCATTGTTTGTTTTTTTTTACTTAAATTAACTACAAAGGTCCACCATGGGATTCTTCGAATCCAAAGTATGTTCCAACCCCGCCCCCGTCCCCCACCCTCCCTTAAAAAGGGGCTCTCATACACAATTTCCCCTTCGTATGGCATGGGGATTGACAATTCATAAATCACAAGGAATGGCCTTACAAAAGGCAACAATCAACATTGACAACATTTATTTCCAAAAGGATAACATTCACAACCATATCTAGAGTTAGGTGATTGTGTGATCTTTACACCTATCCACCTTTTTCCTTCTCTTTCTACTCACGCATGTAAGAAAATCCTTATGTAAAATGTAGTCAACACAAGGAAGCATACCTTTCCTCTAATTCTATCCAGAAAACTCTATGAAGACATTCTCTTACTAGTAAATTGGCTTCCTTAGCATTACACTTTAAAATATTTCATGTTCTTTATCATTCAAAAACATTTAATTGTGTATATTTATTGATTTCTTTATTCTTCTACATAATAGCTACTACTATGTTGCTTCCATGCCTTCCCTTTTATTTAATGCACTTATAAATCTTCGCTTATACACTTCTCCTTGTCTTGACAAAAAAAAACAAAGGGATATGCAATATGTCTCCATGCTCTACATATTCTTCCACGAAATAAATGAACAAAAGGCTACTCTTTTGGATATACAAACAATATTTCTATGCTCTTGTACTTTGCCTCTATATCGCATGTGTCCAACTCTCCAACTACTTTCATGGATTAAGATTTTCATTTGTTTCCTCATCCATACACATGAAATGGATGCAATGAGGCAAATTCGAGCAGATTGGGAAACACACAATCTCAATCATGTCCCAAAAATATCTTCCGCATGGTGTTGTATATGCCACTCATTGACCTATATTTATGATTGACTTGTACCTCATGTGCTTGAACAAAATATTTTTCTTTTCACTACGTACTTTTGCTTTGATAGCAATCAGTATGTGTTTTTTGTAAAGTTTTACTCATATAACTATTTCATATACGAACCATACCATACTTGCATACACGTCTATAGATTTTCACTGTCTTATATTATGGTTCATTAATTTCCTATCATATATCCTTCAAGCTATACAAAAAATATTTCTATACAAATAGTTGATGGTATTTTATCACATAAAATTTATCAAAATAATACAATGCACATCACAACAATGTTTTAACAACAAATAGAACTATAGAATACATAATAATATATAATTAGGCAACCATGTTGTAGGGAAACTTTTTAAGATTGATCTTATAAGATGATTTATTTTTGGGAGCTCTATACCACTTTCATAAAATAACATGTTCTATACCTCTTGTATGATTGAGTAGGTATGCTTCCTATGAGAAGGCTTCTTAGAAACTCACCCTTGTTTCACTACTAAATAAGCTAACTAATTTGATGAATCCTTGAAGGAATTTTTCATTACTCTGTTAAGCTAATAAAATTTCTACTCTGTTCAGGTAAAATTGATTTTATCACACTTTAAATTTATTATCAGTTTCATTCCCTAGATTCTTTACAAGAGATTATTGAGATCATTATTTTGCTTTCTTGGTAAATGCAAAGCTATCCTATCAAATGCATATTATGATTTTGTTTGAATTATATATAAAATGAGATGTGACATGCAACAACATTTTGATACTTAGTCCTACATCTTGATGAGAGAATTCTCTTTCCATCCTATCAATATGAGAATATTATCTCTTTGATTCCATATTCAAACCAAATTAAACCATAAATTTTGGTTGAAAAAATAATATTTCTAGGTTAAGTACTAAAATATGTCATGATAAGAACCTAAAGAAAGTAATAGGGTGAGTGTAACATGGCTTTCTGTGTTGCTCATATTTGCTCCAATTGAAGTTTTCTAAAGATGTCATGGACTTCCATTATGTTGATGCTCGTCCAAACTGGATTTGATTTCAAAATTTGTGTGTGTGTGTGTGTGTGTGTGTGCTTTCTTTTATGGAGATACCAACCTATTATGCATAAAATTCCTAGACCAATTGCTTGTAGTTTATCATGGTACTATAATTCTAACAAAACTTGTGTGCACCAATATTGAAATGACATCCTACATCATAAATTATTAACTCAATATTATGGCATAACCAACCTGATGCATATTATGAAAAGTCAAAACCCTATCAAACGTTGTTATCTATGGGAATTAATATAGTTGCAAAAAAATTATTTGGCATTACAAGAAGTTGAAATTAAAACTACGTTTTTCTCATAAAATTAAACTTTACGTGAATAATAGATTGTTGGAATGATCCTTCATATTCCTAACCATTGGGAAATTATACACAGACTCCAAGTTAATGTCCTTCACAGTACATGAAACTTGAGAGTAGAAACTTTGGCGAAAATTAATGGTATGGAATAACCAATATTGATGAAATACAATATAAATTCTTGGGATAAATGGATAACAAACATTATTTGGTTTAAATGGTACCTTCAAGATATTGTGGAAAGCAACGAGAAAGTCCTGCAATTGTTGTTAAAATCTAAGAATAAACACTTGTTGTTGTTATTTCGACATATTTATATGATTTTTTATTTGAATCCTTTCCGTGCAATTGTTCTATGTATGATCACTCTCCAAATGGAAGCTCAGTTAAGAAACATAGCCAGTTTAACTCTATTTAAATTGCAGTTATCACTTCAGCTGCAATTATAGTCTTTGTATTTTTAGTTCTTGTTGTTATTTTCCAAGGTACAAGATGGCAATTACTCAGTTACAATTCCACTGCCTTGTCATTTAATTTTTTGTGTCAAAGATCATAATATAAATTGTATTCCTTAGAAGATGGAAAAAATGTCCTTATAAAAATATTAAAATTTGTTATTTCCAATCAGTTCCATAGCATTAATGCTTCTGAATTTACTAATATGTATTACACTACATCTACTGAATAACATTCAGGAATATCCTCTTCTATGGTGTGAGGATGTCTGAAGGTTTATTTGACAAATTTGATGATCTATACTCAAGTAAAATTGCCTCATATTTTTAGAGGTAAAGATTTGGATTGGTTGGTGCCCCTTCTTATCTTTCATTTGTGTGGGAAAAAATAGAGCAGTCACAGGTTTTGTGCTTGTTTCATTTGCACCCTTTCATAATTTTTGTAAATTTATTTAACATTTTTCTACATATTTCATACAACTCTATTGTGATTTTAAGGCAGTCCAATATTTTGGTTATAATTGGCATCTTATCCAGCCCTAAGTTTTAGATTATGATTGTGTGGCATTCCCCTTTCAAAATGTGCAAAGATTTCAGCTACAATATATCATATTTGGCCTATTTTTCAAGTGATTTATGCTTGTTATGAACTTGGCATGTTACTGAGAAAATGCCTTAAATAAAATATGGCAATTTAGAGGAAAAGAAACTTAGTTGAACATGTGTGACCATATTGGTTTGCTAATTTCATTCACTTTCTAAGATTGTGTTTGGTTTGAGTAATTACAGAATGCTAAGATTCAACAAGAAATTTTTGGCACCCATGATCCTAGTGAAAATTAAGCACCTACACTAGTGTGGGGCCCACAGGCTATTTTTAGGTGCATGTCTATTTTTATTATCCCTTAATTTAGATTGACATTAAATTGTAATCTATTCTCAATGTGGACTTGAAATAGTTAACTGAAGTGGAAAAATCAGTTAGCTAAGTGAATTTCGAGTTAGAGGTTGGTTGGTGGGACATGCAGATTAATTCTAGTTGTAACAGAGTTCGAAGTGCAATGGTGCATGAGTTTGTGCAAGTTGTAAATAGTTTAACTCAGTTAAGTGAGCTAAACTCAGTTGTACTAGTTGTAACTGAAGATACAAGTAGTGAGAGATCAAGTGAATTAAATATTCATTAATTCACATGCACTGATCTCACATGCAACTAAAGATTTACTATTATTAGTTACATGCATGTCAGATCTAGTGGAGACCTAGTTGAGTTCAAGGTGAAAGGGAAGTTTACTATCAGTTGTGACATTTTCTTCTTACACACATGCAAGAAAACACACATTGGATGTGCCCATGATACTTACGCATTCAAGGCAGGAAGGATTGCATCAATTTAGGGATTACATTCAGCAGGGATTGCGCAGTGAAGGCAGGATATCTAGAGACAGTAAATTGGCAAAGGAATTTGCCAATTTTTGTATGACAGTGTGAGACAATTAGCTGATGTACTAAGGGCTCTTGTGAGAATAATTTTTTATGTAATTATTTCTTGATCCATGATATAATATACAATAGAAGATAGTGGGGTTTTTATCTGTAAGCTTTCCCTGGGAAATTATCTGTGTTGTGTGTGATTGATCTTTCTTCATGTTCATATGATTATCGATTGTGTTTTTAATTCCAAAAAGTATTTGTAGAAGTGATTCAATATTTAATTTTATCACATTGTTAGATTGGGTGAATCCAATATATACATACATATTGTATAATTTCTATTTGCTATGAGAGCACAGGAAATTGCAAGTGAAGCAGGAGTTGAGTTTGTGACTGGATAGAATTCGAATTTGCAGAAAGACCTTCTTGGTGCTACAGCTGATTCAAGATCGAAATGGCTTTCAATGGCTTGAGGTTAGAGTATGCACTTGAGGGCAACTCGAACTACATTTCTTCGAAGGCAAGGATGGAGGCAGTACTCGAAGACAATGGCTTAAAGGAATTCATTGACAATGATGTTCCTAAACCCGTTGTGACAGATGTTGCCAATCTTGATGCATGGCAAAAGAAAGTGGCAAAGGCAAGGAGGATCTTGTTGGAGGGAGTACGAGACCACATTTTCTCAAGCCTCCATGGGAAAGCCACACCATATGCTATGTGGAAGGCTTTGACAGATCTATTCCAAAGCAGTGGAAACCATAGGAAATTGGAGCTCAAAAATAAACTCGGGAAGATCACGATGAAAAGGGTGACACCATTCCAAAGTATCTCGCGAAGTTTTTCCAATGTCGGGATGAAATGGGGAGTGTGGGATTTTGGCTCTCCTAGGACTTCCTAAGAGTTGGCACAGTTATGAAGACTCTGTCATTGGATGGGAAAATTTTCCAGATTGGGAACAACTGTGGTCGGATTTGGTGCAGGAGGAGTTCAGATGGAACACCAGAGATGGCTCTTCATCAAAGCATGATGATGAAGAGGATTGTGCTTTGGAGGCCAAGGCGAAGAAAGGGAAGGGGGATAGATTCCATTCTAAATTTGAGTTTAAAGGCAAGAAGCAGGACATGTCCAAAGTGAAGTGTTTTCACTGTCACGAACATGGGAATTTTGCTACTAATTGCCCACAAAAGAAGAAGAACAAGAAGGTTGTTGGATATACAATTGGCGAGGCCCTTGCCTCGCAATTTGAGCTTGAATTCTCCTTGATTACATGCATGGTTTCAAGTGCATTGGGATTAGTGTGGTATTTGGATAGTGGCACTTCGTTTCACATGACGGGAGATAAGGAACTTTTCAGTGACTTGGAGGAGAAAGATCTCCAGACGCAAATTGAGATGGGAAACGATGGAAGGTACAGTGTTATTGGGATTGGTAAAATTACCTTTCAGAGGGATTCAGGTAAACCATTTCAATTAAAATATGTAATGCATGTTCCAGGTCTAAAAAAAAAATTTGTCTCAGTCGCAATGTTGGAGGACAGAGGCTATGACGTTGTTTTTAGTGATGGAAAATATTTCCTGCGACATAAAACAATGGATCAAGCCAAGAGGATAGGGATTCGGGTTAATAATATTTACAAGATAGAGGTAGATGGTTGTACTTCCATGATGGGAAAAGCAGAAAAAGTGGTGAGTCAGGATGAGGGTGAATTATGGCACAGGCGATTGGGCCATCTTCATCATGGAGCCTTGAAAGTCATGCAACAAATATCTATTGGATTTCCCATGGGAACACTTGCTCAGTTAGATTAGTGCAAGGGTTGCACCATGGGGAAGTATGTAAATTCCACCTTTCATGAGAAGGAGAACCGTGCTTCAGGGATCCTTGAGAGAGTTCACACAGACGTGTGTGGACCATTCTCAGTTGCTTCAACAATAAAACATAAGTACTATGTAATACGTGTTGATGAATTTTCTCATAAATTTTGGATCTTCTTCATGCAGAAGAAAGATCAAACATTCTCTAAGTTCTGTGAGTTTAAGACATTGGTGGAGAAAGATTCGGGGAAGCAAGTGAAGGCTTTTAGGAGCAATAATGGTGGAGAATACATCTCTAACGAATTCAAGAACCTCTGCAACAAATAAGGAATTCGAAGAGAACTCATAGTGCCTCATAACCCACAGTAAAATGAGGTCACAGAGAGGAAGAACAGAACAATCGTGGGTGCAACACGAGCGATGTTGCATGATCAGGGACTACCAATGCATTTTTGGATGGAAGCATGCAACACTGCGGTTTATGTGCAGAATTGTTGTCCTCATAGAGTACTTTGCATGATTACACCTAAAGAGGATTTCACTGGTAAGAAACCTGATGTTTCACACTCTAAGATTTTTGGCTCATTTGTTTATGTGCATGTGACCAAGGACGCCAGGAAGAAGCTGGAACTGACTGTTGAAGTTGGGATTTTTATGGGGTACACAACAACACCCCAAAATTATCGTGTGTATTTTCCAAACAACAGAATGACTGTTGTGCAACGAGATATAAATTTGATGAGGGGAAAGCCATGCGGTTGTCCCTTGAGAGGGAGTTGGACTTGCATGTAGAGGAGGAACTGTTGGTTCCCAAATATGAGTCTCAAGATGTGGATCAGCCACATGAGGAGGTTCATGGAGTGGAGGAAGCCACTCATGCAGAGCCATCCATCAGAAATGGTAGAAGGCGCACCACGAAAGCTAATAGGCTAAGACTTGATGTTGCACAGAATGTAGGAGCCCCTACTTCACAGCGTAGACAAAGATATTTTCCTGACTGATTTACTGGATACATGGCTCTCATGAGCAAATGTATTGTGATTGAACCATCTTCATTTTAAGAAGCAGTGTAGAAGCCTACTTAGGTTGATGCAATGGTGGAGGAGTATGAATCCATTGTCAAAAATAGTGCATGGGAAATTGTCCCAAGATCGGTTGATAAATCGGTGGTAGGTTCGAGATGGATCTATAAGGTAAATCAAGATTTTGATGGGAGTGTGGAGAAATACAAGGCCATATTTATGGCCCATGGATTCTCACAGATCGAGGGGATAGATTATGATGCGACCTTTACACCTGTCGTAAGGTACTCTTCCATAAGATCCATCCTTGCACTCTCATTGCAAATGGGCTGGTGCATTCATCAGATGGATGTGAAAACTATGTTTCTCAATGGGATCATTGAGGAAGAGGTGTACATAGATCAGCCTGACGGTTTCTAGATCTTGAACAGCGAGTCGCATGTGTGCAGCCTCAAAAGAGCGTTGTATGGGCTGAAGCAATCACCTGTGCTTGGTACACTAGGATAGACAGTTATTTCACCGAATTGGGCTTCACCAAAAGTGAAGCAGATGCAAACCTGTACTAGATTGTGGTTGAGGGTAAGCTATTGATCATTTTTATTTATGTTGATGATTTAATTTTTACTGGTGATGAGCAGTTGATACTCTCATGCAAGGAGGATCTTGCAAGGGAGTTCGAAATGAATGATATGGGCCTCCTTCATTATTTCCTTGGATTGGAAATATGGCAGCGAGATGGTGAATTTTTGTGTCTCAAGGCAAGTATGCAAAGGAGATAGTGGGTAAGTTTAACATGGAGAGTTTCAAACCCATGGATACTCCTCTTCCAAGAAACTGGAGGAAAGAGGATGCTACTTCTGGAGAGGTAGTGGATGTTATTGTCTATCGACAGTTAGTGGTTTCGCTAATGTATCTAGTGAACACGAGACCAGACATTTTCTACGCGGTTAACCAGCTGAGTCAAGCTATGGTTAAGCCTACCAAGATCTTTTGGAAGGCGAGGAAGAATGTCCTGAGATACCTGAGGGGCACATCAGAGTATGGTCTATGATACAGACAAACGGATGGAGTGAATTTGCATGGCTTCACATATGCATATTAGGCTAGCAGTCCATCAGACAGAAAGAGCACATCAGGGCGGATCTTTAGCATTGCTTCGACAGCAGTTTCCTGGTACAATAGGAAACAACGATCTGTGGCACTTAGTTCAGGGGAACCAGAATACATGGCAGCAAGTCAAGTTGCATGTGAGGCTATATGGATGAGAAAGATCTTGGTTGGTTTGTTTGGTTCTCAAATGGATCCGACAGTGATTCATTGTGATAATCAGAGTTGCATTAAACTCTCGATTAATCATGTGTTTCATGATAGGTCCAAGCATATAGATATCTAGTACCATCATCTCAGATATTGTGTGCAGAGGAGAATCATGTTGCTTCAGTGCATTCCCACGGAAGATCAGGATGTAGATATTTTGACGAAGGCGCTCACCAGGAGAAAATTCGAATACCATAGAGACAGGATCAGGGTGAAGGATAATCCCTTACTTGTTGAGAGGGAGTGTTGAGATTCAACAAGAAATTTTTGGCACCCATGATCCTAGTGAAAATTAAGAACCTACACTAGGGTGGGGCCCACAGGCTATTTTTGGGTGCATGTTTATTTTTATTATCCCTTAATTTAGATGGACATTAAACTATAATCTATTCTCAATGTGGACTTGAAATAGATAACTGAAGTGGAAAAATCAATTAGCTAATTGAATTTCGAGTTAGAGGTTGGTTGGTGGGACATGCAGAGTAATTCTAGTTGTAACAGAGTTCGAAGTGCAGTGGTGCATGAGTTTGTGCAAGGTGTAAATAGTTTAACTCAGTTAAGTGAGTTAAACTCAGTTGTGCTACTTGTAACTGAAGATACAAGTAGTGAGAGATCAAGTGAATTAAATATTAATTAATTCACATGCAGTGATCTCACATGCAACTGAAGATTTACTATTATTAGCTGCATGCATGTCAGATCCAGTGGAGACCCAGTTGAGTTCTAGGTGAAAGGGAAGTTGACTATTAGTTGTAACACTATCCGCTTACACACATGCAAGAAAACACACATTGGATGTGCCTATGATACTTGCGTAGTCAAGGTAGGCAGGATTTCATTCAACACAAATTGCGCAGTGAAGGCAAGTTGTCTGGAGACAGTAAATTGGCTAAGGAATTTGCCAATTTTTGTATGACATTGTGAGACAATTCGTTGATGTACTGAGGGCTCTTGTGAGAAGAGTTTTGTATGTAATTGTTTCATGATCCATGATATAATATACAATAGAATATAGTGGGGTTTTTAGCTATAATCTTTCCCCGGGAAATTATCTGTGTTGTGTGTGATTGATCTTTCTTCATGTTCATGTGATTAGCAATTCTGTTTTTAATTCCACAAAATATTTGTAGAAGAGATTCAGTATTTAACTTTAGCACATTATTAGATTGGGTGAATCCAAGATATACATACATATTGTATAATTTCTAAACAGAACTCATAAAACTTAATGTGTAATAAAATGTGAAAAAAAAATCCTCCAAATGTTTGTTATGGAAATCTATGGCTTGTTTCTATAGTTTGTTTAAACTTATGGCTAGGTTCATTCAAATATTGAGTTGAGAAGAAGACATAATTCTGACCTCTTTCAGAAGATTGGTTCAAAAAGCTGGGTATGAAGACATACCATGAGCCCAATATATTGATTGAAAATACAAAATTTGACATACATAGGGTACAAGTTAGTGCCAAATACTATAAATAGTGGGCACATGGAAAAAATGACTTCAAGAACATATCAATATGGATATGCATGGATCCAAATGCTCACTTAGATATGCATGAGCTAGGAATCGAGTTATGCTTCAAGGAATTGGAGGAAATTGTGACCAATGAAGAATCCCAATGCCTATTTGAGATGGAAACATGCAAGTTCTAGTAGGTGGTAATTTTGGTTTTCTTCAGTTGGGATAGTGTCCATATGTGTGTAGCTAGGAAGTGAATTCCTTTGGATGAAAATTATTCAAAGGAACTTTTAATGGCACAACTTTAGGCTACATATGATTGGGTCAAGGATCAATACTACCAAGTTGGACAAAACTATGAGAATATTTGAGTATCAAGCATGACTTCTATGAGGGATTACTTGCACTAGGTCATCCATATTTTATAAAATAATTCAAAAACCCTTTTAATATTTCTAATCATAAAATGTATGTTGGCAATGGCATGAATCACATGTTAGCATAAATGTCTATTTTCAAATCATTGCACAAAGTCAATTTTCTAGTTTGTGGAGACTACAATATTTCATTTTGTAACTAATGTTTCAAGAAGCTCCTTTCCTAACTCTATATATATATATATAACATTGAAAATCAATCTACTAGTGTTGTGTAAAAGATTTGTCTTATTTCCAAAAGTAGCTATTATAACATATTTGGCACCTTCTGCTCATAGTTGTTACGACCACATTGTTAAGTTTACAAAGGATTTGTGTCATAAGTTCTTCTCTTTTAATCAAGAAAATGAGCCAGAGCTTTTTACAAAAGAGCAAGAACAAGCAACCAATGTTGATTTGCAATATAGAACATGGTATTTTTTCCAGTTCTCTAGATTTCAACCTTCAAAACGTTACAAAATTAACATATATCTATATATATATTAAAAACTCTAGAAGTTAAAATTTAATACATCAATTATTATTTGCATGATTAAGAAACGAAACTACAATTTTTTTCATCATATTGTGGCACATTGCAATATTGGAGTAACTAAATACTTGCTTAATATTTCACTTGCTTCGTGGAAAGATGCATGGTTGCTTCATTCAAGAGAAACTTGCCACATGACTTTTCGAAGAGATTTATTTAAATAATTTAGTGACAATTTTGATGGAGCAATTAAATTTGTAGAAAAGTCCAAACTCAATCAATCAAGGCTTGGCACTATCAAGCTCAAATCGCCTGGTCCCCTTGAATTTCTTCTACATGATGTTCTTTAACTCCCAAAGTTGCAGAGAAACTTGTTGTGTTTGGTTCACATCTGCCAGCAAGGATAATCCATTCACATCTTTGTTGACAAGGTTGAGGTGAGAAAATCATCAGACAACTCATTTGCCATGACTGGGGCAGAAGAAGAAAGACTCTTGAAGCTGCAAGGAACCTCTCCTCGTGAAAAAAAAATTGCATTCATTTCTCAATATGATGAAGGTAAACTACCATCCAGTCTCTTATGGCATGTTAGATTAGGACATTTGAACTATGTCAGTCTTCATTTATTGAAGAGAAATGGTGTTACTGGTTTTCCCACCATTCATAGGAAACTTAAGAAATGTGAAGCTTCCATCTTAGGAAAACACAACAAACAGTATTTTCATGATTCTCATTCCAGATCACATAAAAATCTTGAATTGATTCATTCTAACTTGTGTGGCCCTATGCCTATTCCTTTTGGAAATTGTGATAAATACATGATGACTTTTATTGATGACTACAACAGAATGTGTTGGGTATATATATTGAATAACAAATATGAAGCTTTTGAAACTTTCAAAATCTTTCATGCATGGATTGAAAACGATACACAATATCATATTGGCTCTATTCGTATTTATAATGGAAAATAATATATACTTTAAATGAATTTGAAGACTATCTTTTCCAACATGGGATCCAACATCAAACAATTGTTCTTTATATTCCTCAACAAAACGATCTAGCCAAAAGAATGAATTGGAAAATCTTAAATATGGTATGTTCAATGACATTTTTAAAAATGTTAATTTGGTGTCCTAGGTTGATGGATTTCTATGTGCAATGTATATAAAGAATAAGTGTCCATCTCATGCTCTCAAAAACAAGACTCCCTGTAAAATTTGGTATGGCCACATTCCTTCAGTGAGGCATCTCAGGGATTTTGGTTCCACCCGTTATGCCTTGACACTTAAGGCACAAAGAAACAAGCTTGGTGCAAGCAGTTAAAAATGTATCTTATTGGGGTAGTCAAATAACTCCAAATCATAGTGTCTCTAAGATGAAATAAATAAGAAGTTTTTATTTTCTAGATCTATTTTTTCTTGAATATTCCAAGGATGATAATGGTGTTGAGGAACAACTTGATCGCTTGAATAGATTCAGGCATGCAAAGTATTTTTAGTAATTTGATAATGACATTCCACATCTTAAACGGGGAATCCCTATCTTGGATCAATCTGTGGAATCTCCTTCTAAAGCACTCTCTCCCCCACATGAAGCTCCAACCATTGATCAAGAAGACACTTTAAGTGATTTGATTGAGATAATTGGAAGGCTAAATCTTGATTCAACCCCATCTCAATCAAATGAACATCTTGTGCCATCTCAGAAAGGTCCTCCAAAATATCTCTCCAAGACACTTGAAAGTGTTCATCCTGGTGAGGTTGGAATGACAGGAATAAGAAGCTCTACTAGACAGAATGGAGGTGATGTAGATGATTTTTATTCACCTATTGATATGGATTTTTATTATGATTGTGAACTAAAATTATCTACATATTTCGAGCCGAATTAATTCAAATAAGTTACTTCTCATGATGAATAGAAAAAAGCAATGCAAAAAAAGTATTATGCTTCATATAGAATGAAACCTAGAATCTGGTGGACCCTCCATTGGGAACCAAACCAATTGGTTGCAAGTGGGTCTTCAAGAACAAGTATAAATTAAATGGCTCGCTTGATAAGCATAAATCTAGGTTCGTAGAAAAATGTTTTGCACAAAAATAAGGGGTTGATTATGAGGAGATGTTTCCCCCCACAGCAAAATGGGCTAAAATCCAGACTCTCCTTGCCTTGGTAGCTCAAAAAGGTCGAAAATTCCATCAAATGGATGTAAAAATTTCTTTCTTGAATGGATATGTGAATATATTGTTGTTATGTCTCAACCAAAAGGATCTATTGTGAAGGTACAAGAGCACAAAGTATGTAAGCTTGTCAAATCCTTGTATGGCCTCAAACAAGCACCATGATCCTGCTACGAGAAATTTGTTGAGCGTATTCTAAAACTAAACTTCAAACACTGTGATCTTGATGATGCAACTTTGTTTGTTAAGAAATTTGGAAAAAATATTGTATATATTGTAGTGTATGTAGATGATCTTTTGATGACAGGGAACAATGAAAATCATATTGCATCCATAAAGAAAGATATGAGGAAAGGTTTTGAAATGATAGATTTGGGATATGTTCACTACTATCTTGGTATTGAAGTAACCCAGCATCCAAATTTTATATTCCTCTCTTAAAAGAAGTACAATGAATATTTTTTGAACAAGTTTGGCATGGTTGAGTCCAATCCTTTGACCACTCCAATGGAACAAAATTTAAAGCTCACATCCACATAAAGAAATGAATTTGAGGATGCAACAAATAATAAACAGCTCGTAGGAAGTCTTAACTACTTGACTACTACTAGATAAGACATTTCATTTGCTATTGGAATCCTCTCCAGGTTTATGCAAAAGCCTTATGCGGGTTATTGGTCATCTGTAAAAAGAGTTCTAAGGTACTTGAAGGGAATAGTTCAAGACTTAGAACATGGTATTTTTTCCAATTCTCTGGATTTCAACCTTCAAAACGTTACAAAATTAACACACACACACACACACACACACACACACACACACACACACACATATATATATTAAAAACAATAAAAGTTAAAATTTAAAAAGTCAATTATTATTTTCATGATTAAGAAACTAAACTACAAATTTTTTCATTATATTGTGGCAGATTGCAATATTGGAGTAACTAAAGACTTGTTTAATATTTGACTTGATTCGTGGAAAGATGCATGGTTGCTTCATTCAAGAGAAACTTGCCACATGAATTTTCGAAGAGATTTCTTTAAAGAATTTAGTGACAATTTTGATGGAGCAATCTACTTTGTAGACAAGTCCAAACTCAAAAAATCCAGGCTTAGCACTATCAAGCTCAAATTGCCTGGTCCCCTTGAATTTCTTCTACATGATGTTCTTTAACTCCCGAAGTTGCAGAGAAACTTGTTGTGTTTGGTTCACATCTGCCTGCAAGGATACTCCATTCACATGTTTGTTGACAAGGTTGAGTTGAGAAAAGCATCAGACAAGTCATTTGTCATGACTGGGACAAAAGAAGAAAGACTCTTGAAGCTGCAAGGAACCTCTCCTCGTGCACAAAAATTTGCATTCATTTCTCAATATGATGAAGGTAAACTACCATCCATTCTCTTATGGCATGCTAGATTTGGACATTTGAACTATGTTAGTCGTCATTTATTGAAGGGAAATGGTGTTACTGGTTTTCCCACCATTCATAGGAAACTTAAGCAATGTGAAGCTTGCATCTTAGGAAAACACGACAAATAGTATTTTCATGATTCTAATTCCAGAGCACATAAAAATCTTGAATTGATTCATTCTGACTTGTGTGGCCCTATGCCTATTCCTTTTGGAAATTGTAATAAATACATGATGACTTTTTTTGATGACTACACCAGAATGTGTTGGGTATATATATTGAATAACAAATATGAAGCTTTTGAAACTTTCAAAATATTTCATGCATGGATTGAAAACAATACAGAATATCATATTGGCTCTATTCGTACTGATAACGGAAAATAATATACTTTAAATGAATTTGAAGACTATCTTCTCCAACATGGGATCCAACATCAAACAATTGTTCTTTATAATCCTCAACAAAACAATCTAGCCAAAAATATGAATAGGACAATCTTAAATATGTTACATTCAATGATATTTTTAAAAATGTTAAGTTGGTGTTCTATCACTAGTACATTTGGGGTAAATTCTAACACTTGGTTCCGACGCTTTTGACCAAATGTCGGAAATTTCCCCAAATTTTTTCAATCCCGCCCGAAACCGTCGCTATACCGACGTTTAGAGAAAAGTGTCGCAATACCGACACTTAGAAAAAGTGTCGTAATTGTGACGTTTGGAGGAAGATGTCGCAATTGCGACACTATGCCCCAAAGCGTCACTATTGCGATGGCTTCCTCCAAACGTCGCAAGTGCGACACAATGTCTAAGTGTCGCAATTGCGACGTTTGGAGGCATCTGTCGCAATAGAAATGCTTTGTCCACCGTCGGTATAACGACACTTATATGCTCGCTACATAAAAATGATTTTATTAAAAACTACATGCGCGCTACATAAAAATGATTTTATTAAAAACTACATTAATGTCTGATATCACACGCGCATTCGCCCTCTCTGCAAACAAAGATTCGCTCGCATTCACCCCCGCCTCGCGTGCACGCACCTCGCCGCCCGCACGCGCCGCCCCCCGCCCCCGTAAAATAAATATTCGCCCTCGCATCCGCCCCCCGCCCTCTGCAGGCCGACTTGCTCCTCGCCCTTGCGAACAAAGACCACCCCCGGCCCACAACAAGCATTCGTCCCCGTATTCACCCCGCCGCAAACAAAGACCGCCCCTCGCCCGTGCACGCATTCGCCCCCATATTCGCCCCCCGGCCGTTCACCCTCATCTTCAGTAACAAAGACCACCCTCGCTCGCGGAAATGGTAAGTTTCACTCTAGTGCCCTTCCTCCCCATAGTTCTATAGTAGGGTTGACTCTATTTGGGTTTTTTTGGTCAATTCCATTGGATTGTGTTAGGCTATAGGGTTCTCTCTAGATGTCTTCCAATGTTCTTTCGGATGAGTTTCAAAGAGGATGTGTAAGATGTGTTTGTGCTTGCATGAATTTGACTCCACCAGTTTCATGAAGTTTAAGCTATGGATTTTAGTTCGTACAAGATTTAAATTTTTTCCCAAAGAAACGCTTATTAATTTGGCAGCCATTATTTCTCCCTGCTTTAAAAACCCTACATTTAAATGAAAACAAGCATTGCATTTCAACTACAAAAATCTATTAGTGCTCAAATGTACATGTGTGCATCACTTGTGTAGGGTATTCCTTTTCCACTTTCACATTATCCAAGAATGTGTGTAGTATAGTTCATATTTTTTGTGATTTAGATTATCTTGAAAAGGGAAAGGTAAATTATTTCCCATGGAAAAAGAAGGTTTTCCCTTTTTACTACTGGAAATGGTACAACAAAGTTCCATTTCTACCCGAAACTCCTATGAAACAGGAACCGAATAAAGGCCATGTCCTCAATGGACATCATTTGGCTTTGAAAATGGCCATTGCACCGTGTTGTTTCTTATATTACATCATGATAGTTTCTTAGGTCATTTCTTGTTTCTTGAGATGAAAAACAACCAAAGAAATCATGAAGATCCTTTCAAGAAATAAATGAACATTTCTCAATCATATCTCAACTATTTTTTATTTTATTCAGTGGTTGCTTACTTTGAGAGAAATTTGACACTTTTATAAGGAATATAACATAAAAACACAAAATGGGAAGGAATTGATGAGGTAGATGTCCTTTAGTTGTTGTCAATTAAGAATTGATAATACACAATGCATGTTATGTACTACAAACTAGATTCCTTCCTGGAGTTAGGACACAGAGTATTGAATCAAAGTTGTAGTTTCTAACTTCTTGTATTGGTTCATCAATCTTGAAATTCGGACATTGCATGTCTTCATTGCTTCATGTTTGAATAATTTGCATCATATCGTACAATAGGAAATTAGGAATTATGATTATTATTACTTTATGGATATGTTAAGTTACTTTTAAGTTTGCATGGTTTAGTGTGAAATTATTCTTGTGTGCCCCTAGGCCTAGGTGAAGGAATGCCAAGGACTGAGAACCCTATTTTTTAAATGGTATTGTTTCTTATACCCAAAAACCCCTCAACATCACTTCTTATTAGTTCTTAACAATAGTGTTGTAAACAATTTGAAAATTGATATAGCAAAATCTCGCACTTCTCAAGATAAAGTCCTAAAGCTAAAGTGTGATACCATGTGTAATTCAATAGCCCCATTGTCACCTCACCAACCTCTTTTCACTTCGGGCTAGCTCTCCTCCAACTCAAGGGGGGTTCTCCCTAGTAGATGTTAGGGATCTAATGACCCAACCAAACCAAGTCAAGAGCCCCCTAACTCTCTATGTTTACTACTATCAATCAAAATATTGAACAATAGGGTCAGACATGCATCCTGAAGATAAAATTGCGAGGGTATTTTTGGGTAATTTCAAAGGGAAAGTCCCCAAACACATATAATCAAGGAATTATAACGTGATTTCAAACATTAAATATCAACAAAATCGTTTAAAGGATATTGAAACGAAAAAGGTGATGGAAGATAGAAAGTGCCTTACTTAAATGCTCTAAGGATTTTTCAATAGTTGCTCCAAAAGCTTCACTTCAAGGCCCTTCAAGATCATCTCCAACAATGCTATACCATCAGCTTCAACAATGTTGCTCCAAAAATGTCCTCAAGGTCTTCACAACAAGTTTACTAGAAGTTTCTCCAACAATATATTCAATAAGGTCTTCATTGTCAACTCGTCTCTTCTTTGGGTGCCTTAATGTGCAATGACATGTTTCCAGGACTGAATTCAATGCAAGGCATATTTGAAACTCTAACTCTGTCTTCCGGTGTCTTATTAGAAATTATTTCAGTTTTCATTTTGTGTTTTCAAGTTATATATTGTTTTCAAGTTTTACATTTATAATTTTATTGCAATGTGGCAGACTGATCAGAGCAGTGCAGGAACAACCTCGAGACAGGATGATCGCGGAAAGAGGCCAGCGGAAGAACATGTAAAGTGCCAGCATTGCTCTATCTTCGGGTATTTTAGTTATTTACATAATTGAAATAATATTAATTTTGTTCAAATATGCAGACACCTAGCCATGGTATGCCTGATGATTCCCTCTTTGAGGAAGAGCTTTCTTCATCCCTATCTCCAGTGTTCTTGTTGCAAAAAAAGACACGAGATGCAAGGTCGGAATTTAATACTTTGATAGACGCACCTCAAACACCTGAAACAGAAGAGAGGATACAACATCTTATGAGGCAGCTAGAAAGATATCAGGTAATAATAAAAAGTCAAAAGGATATTTTTTTTGTTCTGCATGAGATGAATTGTGATAGTTTGATTTTTAATTTTTACATTGACTAAACTAACAAAAAGATCTTTTGTATGTAGTGTTTTCTGGCATTTGCTGAACCCGGTGTTGGTGGTAGTGGGACAAAAGGGCAAGAGATTGCCCAACAACCCTCTCGTACACCTTCTACTCCTTTAGGTGCTAGCCAAGAAACACACCCTGCCCAAGCAGACACCCAGCCAACCGCTGAACGTGTTGGCAATGATGAGGCTGATATGGCCAACTACATTCTTGCGTTTCCTGGAGCTACACGTGTCAGCTCCACAGGGACCATTAATGGCACGTTGTTGGTGAACGATGAAGGTGTCCCTATAAAGCATGTACAACTCCTAGGTAAATTTTAATATTTTAACTATTTCATGTACTTTATCTAAAACATATTTATCATGATTTTTATTTTTAAATTAATGATAATATCTTTCTTTTTTTCTGTGTAGGAAACAATGAGTTCTACAGGTTTTTGGAGAGCCATGCGTTGGTAATTTTTGGCCCAACCATACGCACAGGGTGGAATTCCCAGAATTCCAACCTGAAAAAAGAACTTCTAGATTATCTAGAAGCCCTTTTTGGGGTTGGCACATTTGACAGATAACGGTGGCTCGGGTAGCCGACAAATATTTGAAATATACTAGGGACACCTATAGGATGCAATTGAAATTTAACCCTAGATACGAGCGTCCTCTCACAGTTCCAGAGAGTGAGTGGAGAGCACTCATCCATGACGGAAAAGAGAAAAGGGCAAAGAAAGAAGGAAAAATGCCAACTGGACCCGCAAGGTAAATTACAAATTTAATTCAATAGCTTTAATTTTCTTTATGTCTAAAATAAAAGTGTGCTACGTCATATCTGACTTCAATCTTTTGATGCTAGGTTGCCTGACACCTCAAAGGAAACCAAAGCTAGGATTGAGAAAAAGGGCCATCACAAGCTCGGCCAGGGTGGCTACTTGAAATTAGCTGCAAGAATTGTAATTAAGTAGATAAACATCTTATAATTAATTGTATCGCCTTCCAACGTTTTTGTAATCCTATCAGATATGATTAAAAATACACAATCATATATAATGTAGGGTGATGAATTTGGAACAATAACTACAGAGGAAGATAAAAATATTGCTTTCCGTTTTGGCTATCAAGCTGTAGTTGAACGTCGCAGAAGCTTGGGGCAGGTCCCAAGATCTACAATGCCCGATAAGGTAAAACATTAACCTTTCAATATTTTTGTTTTCGTCCATAAATTTAATGTCTAACAACTTTGTTTAAATCAGGGGAGCAACACTACCGACGAGGCAAATAACCCGGTTTTAGAGCCAGATGTAGATGATCCTCTCGTGCAACCTGATCATTGTAGTGGGGACCAGGCCGACAATGCTGCTATCAGTGAGGGCCGTGACGGTAATTAATTTCCACTTATAATTTTTTCTAATTATACCTTGATGGTTGTCCTTATAACGTTTTTTTTAAATGACAGAGAATGTTTCCCTTGAGGATCTTACCACCAGAGAGGAAGACAGGGCAACAGTCCCAACGGCGACAACTGGTGCACCAGGTAAATAATCTCATTGCAATTTTTTTTATTAATATTACCGAACTAGTTCAATTATATTTAAAAACTGACAATTAAAATTTAATATTATCTGTTTTTGTAGGCGATGCCCCGTCACTGGATGAGACCAGACATCGTGACTATGCAACTAGGTCAGCGGCAACAACTGGTGCACCAGGTAAATAATCTCATTGCATTTTTTTTATTAATATTACCGAACTAGTTCAATGATATTTAAAAACTGACAATTAAAATTTAATATTATCTGTTTTTGTAGGCGATGCCCCGTCACTAGATGAGACTAGACATCGTGACTACGCAACTAGGTCAGCGGCGACAACTGGTGCACCAGGTAAATAATCTCATTGCAATTTTTTTTATTAATATTACCGAACTAGTTCAATGATATTTTAAAACTGACAATTAAAATTTAATATTATCTGTTTTTGTAGGCGATGCCCCGTCACTGGATGAGACCAGACATCGTGACTACGCAACTAGGTCAGCAGTGCGGGTCGAAAGGCACGAAACAGGAGCAGAGCATGATGATATTGATGATGTAATTAGGAGCTTTAAAAATAGGAAGAAGAAAAAAAAAATTCGATAATGTAAAATATTGTATTATTATAAGACAAACGTTACCAATGACCATACTTGGAACGTTTTTTGCGTTATATAAAAAACTCATTTATCATACTATTTTTATGTCAAGCATTAATTGTAATGTTTCCTTGCGTACTTTTTGTTGAATTGTTTTTTTACTAGTTATTGAATATTTTTTTTTATGCTCATGAAAGTAAAAAATGAAATATAGATTGGGTATTAGGGAATTGAGAGTGATGTGAGGGGGGGGGAGGGGCCATAAGAGCTTCCACCTTCACGTGGTTGGCCCTGTTTAGTAGAGAATAATTTATTGGAGAGATTTAATCTTGGAGCAAACCTCCCTTGATCCAGCGTAGCAACAAAAAAGTCACTGTTGACTTAGTTGCTACTCTTTCAGATCGTGGGAGGCTTGTTCCAAGTTCATGCGACTCCAATAAATTGTTCTTGAAACGAAGAGGAGCTTATTTAGGTATGTTTTGACATTTTAAACATATGTTCTAACATTATCATAAGAATGCATCTTAGAGTAAAAAATACTACATCAATTACTTGTATTTATTGTATAGATAATGATGGATTTTGATTGACTTGGCAGTGCAGGTACAAATCCTCTTGCATCATGAGCAATACAACTTGTCAACCAGGGTCATGTCAAGGATATTTTTGCTTGTGCGCTTGACCAGGTTCGTAATGTCACATTTTGTAAGTTCCTTTACAGTTCATAATTCAATATTAAGCTTGTTCATGATTATTATCTAGGTTTTTTGTATGTGTTTTTCATCTATTTGATTGTAAGAAACTCTGCATGTTTCCTGTTGTTCACTATGATTTCTCCCATTACCACTCCCAGGATGAATCCGACTTTATTGTTACATAGGTTACTTTATTGTTACTCTGATTTCTCCATTTACGATTTCATAGGTTACATCATGTAAAGTTGTCAATCTCGGGTTGGTGATGAGCTTTAGTTCTCCAGATTTGGGGCTTTTCTGATATTTTCTCCCTCATGTCATTCCTGCATCACCTCGTTGTTTGAGCATGCCAATTTTCTACCACTTGTACCAATTGGCACATGTCAATCCCTGAGTGGTGTCACATTTCACCTATTTTCAGTGAGAGTTTAAGGTTTCTCTAACATAGCTTCAGAAATCCGATTCAGTGCCTGCTTGAATATTGTCACACAATACTCATGGTTTGGATTGATGAGCATGTTCTAAATGGTTGGTTGATTCATAATAACCACCCATATAGTCATCTTGAGATATTTCAAAAGTTTTCTCGGGTTTCCTTTTTCACCGTTTCTAGTGGGTGGGATGGTGTGGGGTGATCCATCAATACTGGTGCTCTTGTAGTAGGGAATTTGTTTTTGGGGATATAAAGGAGCATTTGATGTAGATATCCCATTGAATGCATTCATAGATGGGCACGAGAGGTCAAGAATTTAAATTAAAAATATGCAACCTCTAGCATGGCAACCTGAAGGCCGCGAGAGACACTGGTTAAAGATTGTTTTGTGCTAGCCTTAATATAGTCGTGATTTCTTTCTATTATCTTAATGCAAATATATAGTCCGGTCTCATTAAAATGGGGATTGTGGTTGTATTTCTCTTTGGTTGTTTCTCTCTTAATGCTCCAGAAGTTGCCAAAAGTTGCGATAGTTGTTTAGTTTGCCTGTTACAACTTAAAAGTGGTTTTTAGCAATGGGAGTCATGTTTTTTAAGGTTCATGCTAATATGAAGATCTTGTAATTCTATATTCAGGATAAGAGAAGATGGCCTCTGCTTTGGGCAGTATGACAACAATTGCCACATCTACCTCATTGGGTAACAATGGAAAGGGGAAGAAGTTGGGTGCAATGTTTGATAATTATGGCAGACAATTGTCTTCTCTTTCGGTTTTTTCACCCATTTCCTTTAATCGCTCAAGCAGAAGAGGGACTCTGAGATTACGCGACAGAGAGAAGGTAGTTAATACAAGAGCTATGGAAAAGGAGTTGTGCTTCAACAAGGATGGCTCAGTGACAAAAAAATTGCAGGTCAGAGAAAAAATTATGTTTAAAGGAAGGTCCCCTGCACGTGAAACTTCACTGCGGTGGATCTTTCCTTGTCCACTTATATTCAATTTTAATGTGTTATTTTAATTTTTCATGGAGGGTTGTTTTTGCATATGGTCTGGCATTCAATTGCACACTTACTGAAAGCATTGTCAATTTGTCTTGCAGGCGGTGTGAACAAACTTGCTGATCTTGTTGGAGTCACCCTTGGGGCGAAGGGAAAAATGTTGTCTCGGAGAGCAAGCATGGTTCTCCAAAAATAGTTAATGATGGTGTGACAGTAGCTAAGGAGGTAATTTGTAGATGTGTGCTCTGGTTTTATTTTTAACGTTGTATTAGTTCCCCCTCTTAAATGTCTTAGATTTGGTAGGCATAATTTGAAAACTCAAAGGTGAAAGGAAACATATTTTTTACCCAGTGGTGTACTTGGCGTATGGACTAGCCACATTAGAGTAATGCATAAATCTTTTCACAACAATAAAAGGAAAGGGTTATGGCTGAGTCAAATTTTATTGTTATTGACAGTGTAATGAAATGTATCTCAATGCTATGGTTTTGGCCTTTTTATTGGTTGAATTAGAGGACCCAGTTGAAAATATTGGGGCCAAGTTGGTAAGGTAAGCTGCGGCAAAGACAAATGATTTAGCTGGGGATGGAACCACAACATCTGTTGTTCTTACACATGTTGGAATATTGAAAAATTCCAGAACAATGAATGGAGAATAAATCTCCCTTCCTCTAACAAAGAGAAAATAAAAATTTCTTTGACAGGAGACAAAGTTTCAATACTTTGAAAACAAACTTCTATTCCCTTCAATAACTCAAAAAAAAACTATTACACTTCTTCCTCATTGAGAGGGATTACAAAATTATGACTGCTACAAAACGCAGTGCATAAAACCAACTCACTGTCTGTTCAAAACAAACATACTCTATCTCTAAAACACTCTGCTGTGTTTTTCCCTTTCGCACTGCTGTGCATACACACTTAAAAAGTTACACTCATTCTTTCACTTTTTACACACTGCTGTGTAATAAAAAATTTACGTACTGTCTATAAAAAAAACTACCAAGCTTTTTCGACCTTTTTATTTTTATATGCCGTAACATATAAAACATATTATATTAAACCCTCTTTTAAAAAAAATAAAATTAAAACTAAATTCTATGGCCCACCTTTCATTTCGCATATGATATATATATAACATATGTTTAAAACATATGTATATATTAAAGCATACATAAAATTAAATTATCAAAACATTAAAGAACCATTTCCGTCAGACTTAAAAAGTCTGAATAGATTGAATTTCAAACCAAATTCGTGTTCCAAAATGGGATGCTGACGTCTGCCTAATTTGTAACACGAATTCTCAATCCAATGTGCCTTATAAAAAATTCGGGTCCAGTTTTCAGGTTTTCAGATTCCCTTCAATTTCATGCGATCCAATATTAATGCTCCACGTGTCCTCCTTTTGAATTTACAAAATTGGGGGGTAAATTTCTGTTTGTTTAATTTCTGGTTGGTGAATTGCGTTAATGTTGGTTGTTGTGTTTAAATACAATCCTGTACAGAAATATGGCTACGGTTGTCTACAAAAAAAAATTGCAATAATTTTAAATGTTGAATTAAATTTCTGGATGGCGTGCAAGCAACCTCCAAAAAAAAATGTTGATGCTGCATCCGTCCTTCTGCTGCAGCAGTTGAAGTTAAAATTCAACAGCACAGGGTTTAATAAGTGAGGGTGTAAAGGTAACTTTTTGTCGATAATACTGGATTAAGATCATCTATTCATTTTTGTAGGGTCTTATGGTGTTTGGTTTTTTAGTTTTGGGTTGGGCTTATTGAGTCTAAGATAGTTTTTGAGTGAAAAAATTGCTATCAGGTATTAAAAAATTTTGGTTCTTTTGTCAAAATTTATGAGCTTGTTAGGAAATACAAAACTAACAATGGTTGTATCTTAAATTTGTGGAAAATAATTTGAAATGAAACCTTTTTGTTTAGGTTTTTGCAGCAGGTGCAAACCCCATTCAAATTACTAGGGGCATTGACAAGACAATAAAGGCCCTTGTTTCGGAACTCAAAATTTTGTCAAAGGAGGTAAACACTTGCCTTTTGAGTAGGCTGGTTTTCCTTTTTGCTGATGGTTTGGTGTATCTAATTGAATTAGTTGCCTAAGGTATTTTTGGTTGCAAACTCCTTTTCATTTTTCATATAGTATTGGCCTTGTGGAATACATTTGATTGTGTGGTCTTGTTAGATCTACAACATTTGTAGTTGTTTAGTTTTATGGCCGAGGTGCACTTTTATTATGGAAATAGTTGATGCAATATTGTCATTTAATCCTTACTGCAGGGTAGCATGTTGAGAAGTTTCTTGTGACACATTTGGTATTCAAAATGACACTTGATCCTATACAGCATCATGCACTTGACTTCAAAATTCATATTCAAAGTGTGCCAGACAATTCTTGCAAAATTTCAAATATTTATGTTGTTTTAAACCATTATCTTTTTCATGTATTGGATGCTGAAAATGAGAAAAATACTTTGGTATGAAACCAACTGGTGAATAATTTCCAACAAAACAACCACTTCCAAGACATGATTTAGAAGTAGAACATATGTACTTATGAAGCATAGAAAGATATCCTTGATGCATTGTCAATGTTTGGCTAGGGTTATTTTTGGAGAAAATAACTCCTTATTCCTAGAATAGTGATCTTCAATACAAGTAAATGCCAGAGAAGAGAGATCATTGTGTGACATAAACCTATTAACAAAAGTGAACATGGAATGATTATTAATTATGGCATACTAAGTTGTTAGTGATTTTGACTATTTGTCTTTAACATGTAAAAATGTTAAATTCCAAACTTACATCATCATGGTTTGGCATCATGAGCTTGAATAATTGTCCACCATGCTCATAATTTCATTGTTGTCTTCATATCTATAAATAACGTTTCAAATAATAATAAAAAAGTTCTATAAGAAAAATCCAGACCTCCATGTTGCTGCTCCTTGTGAGACAAAGTCAAAATTGCATTACACAATCTGACACATAAGAATCTCCTATATCCCGGTGGTATGTATCCAAATTCTTATAATAGTGTCTTCAAGACTTATGTTGACATTGCCAATGAGATATTTAAGAAATGAAATATGGAGCCTTATTCATTGTTGTATATGTAACAGTCTTTTATTAATATAAAGATTGATGGTTTTGTCTTTCTGAAAATGAAATGTAAAAATAATTTATTGTGGTCAATTGAAAAAAAAAAAATTTAAAGCTTTTCATTATGGAAGGGCAACATAGATATATGCCCTTCTAATTGAAATTCAGACCTGCCCTTCAAATTTGATCACTGTGTGGGACCTTAACAAACAATAAAACTATTCCGCCGCGCGTTATATAAAACATATAACAAAACCTTTGTCAAAACTTCAAACGAACCCTTTAGCCGTGGGTGTTTCATCACGAATTGATCATTTTACCATGTACCTTCTTCTAGAGGAATATTCTTCCACTTGATTAGGTACTTCATAATGGTTATATGTCAAAGAGATACAGAATGCTTATCTATAACTTTTTGTGGTTCAAGAATCAACTTTCATTCTTCATCTAATTTTGGAAGTTCTATTTACATTGGCATATTTTTTCCCAAAACCTTTTTTTGGCAAGATACATGAAAAACCTTATGAATGCAAGAAGAAGGAAAATATAACTTCTATACCACTTGTGCAATCATATGAATAATTATTTAGGGCCATAACATTTTTGAGCTAATTCTTTATTCTTCTTTTTCTTGAATGAAGATTGCTTATAATGCTATAATCTAAAAAATACCCAATTACCCTCCTCAAATTATATTTCACTTAAATGTTGTTCCCCTTGTTGTTTTATCATGTTTCATGTCATTTGAAGGTTTTCCATAATAATTTTCAAAGTTTCTTTAGTATTTTCCATATGTGACTCTGTTTCCTTTACTTTGGACTTATCTTGCAAAAAGTATGAGATACTAGGAGTTGGATATCCATAAAGGGCCTTAAATGGGGAAATTTTAGTAGATGTGTGATAGGTAGTATCATATTACCATTCTTCCTTGACGAACCCATTTCATCCATTAAGATTGCTTTTCTAAAGAGTAACATTGTAGATAACCTTAAAAACATTTGTTAACTATTTTTGTTTGACCATTTGATTGTGTTTGATATGTAGAACTCATGGCAGCTAGTGTTTCTCCACTCATATTAAATAATTATTTCCCAAAGTTTCTTGTTACTATTACTTTAGGAAAACCATGAAGACTATGAATTTCTTTCACGGACACTTCTGCCACTTGGCTTGTTGTTTATGTACTTTGAGCTCTACAAAAAAAAATCTACAAAATTTGTCTATATAAATGACCACAAAAATGTAATACTTACCTTTATATTTCAGTAACCCTGTAATAAAGTCTATTGATATATCTTCTAGTCTTTGAATATATATGTGGAATGGTTGAAGTAACCCTAGATATTTTACTATCTCTCTTTTATTTACTATGCAAACCTGACCTTCTCTTACAAAATTTTGAATATCTTTCTTCATTCCTTCCAAAAATATATTTTTTGATCCTTTGAGATGTTTTAAGGAACCTTGCGTCCTACCATCAGAGAGACATGGGACTCCCTTAATATTTTTTTATTCAAATATGCTTGCGTGCATAAAAATATTCTACATTTGCACCAAAGTATATCTCTCTTTCCCTCCCAATGCTCCATAGAGTTCATCCCATCCTTTATAAATTTTAGTTTTTGTTTAGTACTATTGTCATTTTTCCATTATGGCAAGCTTCTTCTAGCCACCTAGGAATAGAAAATTTAATTGGATATAAATTTGAGGCCTCTTCTATTTTAGAAAGAGCATCATGTACTAAATTTTCCTTACCCTTTTTGCAGATTATCTCAAAATTAAAACTTTGCATTTTTTTCTCCTCATTTTTGTTAATCTTCCAATGAAATCCATAGCTTCAAAAAATACTTTATGCTATCATGGTATATCTTGACTTTAAAGTACCTCCCAATGATATACTATCCCCATTTTTTATTGCATGTAATATTTCTTCCATTTATTTTTCATACGTAGATTTCACCAAATATTTTATTTGAATTCCTTGCTTTTAAAAGCCAATGATATCCCTTATTGTGTTAATGTTACGTAAATTCCTTGTCCTAGTGCCTCACACTCTACTATGAATGTTTTACCAAAGTAGGTGCAACCGATGTTGGTGTAGAAGACATGGCATCCATTAAAAGAGAGAATGCCAAAGTAGCCTCATCATTCCATATAAATGATATTTTCTTCAAGAGATATGTGAGTGGACTTGAAATGCATGCATAATTCTTAACAAATGATCAATAATATCATGTAAGTCTAAAAATCTTCTAAGAACCTTGATTTTCTTAGGAATAGGTAATTTTGTAATAGCTTGCATCTTTTGAGGCTCCAACTTCACTCCTTCCTTTAAAACAATATGAACCAAATACTCGAATTCTTATTTCCCAAAAGCACATTTGGATATTTTTACATAAAAATGATTGTTCTCAACAATTTATATAACTTTTCCACATGTTTACTAGTGTGGTATTCCCATGATTTATTATAAATATGTGTATTATCAAAGAAAACCAACACAAATTTTATAAGATGGGATCAAACAAAATTGTTCTTAAGTCGAGCCCGCTGGACTTCAAATGGTGATAAACCATAATTCAAACCAAATTCGCGTTCCAAAATAGCCTGCTGACGTCGGCCAATTTTGTGACGCGAAAACCAAATGAATTCCGCCCTAATATTTTTCGGGTCCGAAGTTGGGCTGGCGTACGGAGGGAGAGTTGTGACGCGAATTTCTTATCAAATTCGCCCTAATATTTTTCGGGTCCAGATTTCCACTGCGCGAGCGGCCCAAACAAA